>JABUQX010069870.1:10000-20129 GCA_015478945.1 Trachelipus rathkii | reverse complement strand
TAATAATAAGAAAGTAAATGGTAGTAAAATTACATGGCATAATATTATTCTTCATATTTATTTTTCAATATATATAATAATAAGTTTGCATAAATGCCTACTACCAGCTCCATAGGAAAACAGTTTATGAATAATTGTTATACAATTGTGTCAATTGTGTTAAAGCTATGCCCTGTGTTTAAGTAAGCTGTTTTGAGATACATGTCTGGGCCAGTTGCCATGAGTTTTTAAATCGCCTTTATATGTTTTCAGTCTGTTGTGATTATTTCTATTGTTGGGTCGTAGTTGAATTTTTTTGAGGGCTTTGATGATTTTCCTGTTTAGAGGATGTGTGAGTTTTTGAATTTTACTTTGCAAATGAGTTGTAAGTGTGTTTGCTTGTTGTTTGCTGTCAGAGCTGTAGTGTGTTTGAGTTTTTGATGGATTCGTGAGTGTGTGCCTGTTGGTTGGTTGTTTTCAGGCATACAGCTCCACACCTGTTGCTAATGTAAGAAAGCTGAACAGTTAATAGTACATAGAAAGACAGCTTAGTTAGATTCTAAATAAAGATCCAAATATTTTGAAGAGGGAGTTTACTAAATAGATATAGAATGTAAAGGTATAGAGTATATATATTATATAGAATAATAAGATATAATATATATATATGGTAAGTGGTAAACATATATATATATGGTGAAGGTTAACATAAAGGCAGGAAAACTATAGACTTTTCAGAAAACTTTATTTAGAACAAAAGTTTACTATTAATATATAGAACCTAAAACTGTATTAAAAAAACAATAATAATAATAATAGAAATATATATATATATATATATATATATATATATTTATATATATATTTATATATAAATATATATATATATATATATATATATATATATATATATATATATATATATGGTATATATATATATATATATATATATATATATATATATATATATATATTTTAAATTATAAATTAAAATAAAAAATAAAGATAAATTATACCCACTAACAATGAAAACAAAATGTGAAATGAACACAAATTCCTAAATTTATTTTGTACTTTATTTGGTTGCTATTTTTCGTTCTTAACGCTTTTATTTTTATGAGTTTGTGACGTCACAGAAATCTAAAAATGTGTTTTCACGATTTTAAAAGCTGAACTAATTATTTTATCTTTGAAATATATTAATTATGTTATTTTAGAACTGGTGAAAATAATTATAAAAATTACAAAATCCGCGAAATATAATTTATATGTTATTATTCGCTGCGTGACGTCAATGAAAGATTATATATATATATATATATATATATATATATATATATTATATATTATATTATTATTATATTATTACATATATATATTATTATTATATTATATATATTATTATTATTATTATTATTATTATTATTATTATAAACATATTATTATATATACATATTATTATTATTATACATATACATATTATTATTATTATTATTATTATTATATTATTATTATATTATATATTATATTATTATTATTATTATATTATTATTATATATTATTATTATTATTATTATTATTATTATTATTATTATATATATATTATTATTATATATATATATATATAAACATATTATATATTATATTATTATTATTATTATTATATATATATATATAGATATATATTATTATTATACATATTATTATTATTATTATTATTATTATTAAATTTTTAAACTAATGGGAACCCCAAGGGTATACCCCACCGATGGCAGGAGTCGGGGTCTCTCGGCCTTCCGGGGAACGACAGGGTAGGACTATTTCCCCCCTCCGGGGAGTTGAAAGCTTCACACTTTTAAAATACTATATATATATATATATATATATATATATATATATATATATATATATATATATATATATATATATATATATATATATATATATATATATATATATATTACACGGCCAAGTAGGGGGCTCGAGCCGACGGGGAACAGAGGGGGGGACGTTTTCCAGGTAGGGAAGGTGCGGAGGAACCCCCGCGACACCCAAATACCAAAGAGCGGGGGTTCCGGAGACCCTCTCCGAGGGGGGAAAGGCCAAGAGACCCCGACTCGCCATCGGTGCGGTATACCCTTGGGGTTCCCATTAGTTTAAAAAAATATATATATATATATATATATATATATATATATATATATATATATATATATATATATATATATATATATATATATATATATATATATATATATATATATATATATATATATATATATATATATATATATTTTTTATATATTAAGTGACGTCACAACAACGAATAATAACATAGAAATTATATTTCGCAATTTTGTAATGTTTTTATAATTATATTTCACCAGTTCTTTAGAAAATAACATAATTAATATATTTCGAAGATAAAATAGTGGTTCGAAAACTTAAAAACATTAAAAAAACATTTTTTTACGATTTCATGTGACGTCACAAACTCATAAAAATAAAAACTCAAGATTTTGTTAAGAACGAAAAATAGCAACCTTACGGATGGAAGAAAAATTCAAAATTCCCGATTTCGATAGGAAATTTCTTCCGTTTGAAAGAATATTGACAAATCAAATGGGAAAGTGAAGAACTTCTTCCGTTTAGAAGAATTCTTGCCAAATCAAAAACGCCTTAAGTATATTCGTTTTCTTTTCGCAAACCATTATAAAATCTGGCAACAACTAAAATGTACAAAAAAAACAAAAAAAACACGCCAAAGTATGCGTCTTTTACTTGAATTATTTAAAAAATATACGTTTTTTTTTTTGTTTTTTTTTTTTTTTTTTAATACAGGGATTTTTAGGTTCTATATATTAATAGTAAACTTTTGTTCTAAATAAAGTTTTCTGAAAAGTCTATAGTTTTTCCTTCCTTTATGGTAACCTTCACTATATATATATATATATATATATATATATATATATATATGAAGTTTATATATATATATATTTATTTATATAAAAAATATATATATATATATATATATATATATATATATATATATATATATATATATATATATATATATATATATATATATATATATACAATATCGAAAGTCATTTCTCTACGATTGAATGGGGGAGTGATTTTAAGAGAATGAAGGGGGATATATGCAGTTCCCCTGCCTCTCTCTATTTCTTATTCCCCTTTTTAGTATAATTGGGAGAGAAGGGTACCTTTCGAAATATCTGTCTCACTATGTCTCTATTCAATAACAAGTACCGCATTCCTTTGTTGAAGGAATATAAAGAGACACCAGTAAAAATTAGATAATATTGCCCATGGGCGTCCGCAGAAAATTTTCCAAGAGGAGTTATACATATTATTATTATTATTATTATTATTATTATATTATTATTATTATTACTATATATATTTATTATTATTATTATTATTATATATTATTATTATTATTATTATTATTATTATTATTATTATTATTATTATATTATACATGCGCGTGATATTATCATATTATTCTTATTATTATTATTAAGATATTATTATTATTATTATTATTATTATTATTATTATTATTATTATTATTATTATTATTATTATTATTATTATTATTATGAGATATGTATTATTTTTATTATTGTAACTATAACATATATATATATATATATATATATATATATATATATTATTCTTATTATTGTGACATATGTATAAATATTAGATTATTATTATAATATATTAATATTATTAATATTATTACATATTATATTATTATTATATATATATATATATATATATATATACGACTTCTAACTCGTTTAATATATCCAACTATAACTTATTTCATAATTTCCGTCTAAAGGGTGGAGTATGTGCCTATGTAAACATAAACACTCCTGTAACACGTCTCGAGAATCTCGAATCTCCTAACTTTGATGTTCTGTGGCTTAAAATCTTTCTTCCTTCTGCTATAATAATCTTGTGCTTCTGCTACTGTTCTCCTAACAGAACAGATTTTCACGCCTTTTTTGAATATCTTACTACTTCTCACGAGACTGTTATATCTTCTCATCCAAATACTGAGGTCCTCTATTTAAGGGACTTCAATGTACACAACACTGAATGGTTGGGGTCCTCTCATACTGATTTAGGTGGGGAGGAGGCCGAATCATTTAGCATTCTCAACGATCTGGAGCAACTAATTAAAGAACCCACACACATTCCGGATCGTCCCAACCAATTCTTGAACACACTTGACCTATGTTTCACCACTAGTCCTTCTCTATAAATACACCACCTTCGCTCCTATTGGTAAATCTGACCACAACCTTATATCTCTTAATTTTAATACTTTCTCTCCAACAGCTCCATCCTGCCCCGTGCGTTCTTTCTGGCACTTTGATCGGGCCGATTGGGGGCTCTGCGCTGCTTCTACGCTAACTATAATTGGAATGACTGCTTTGCCTCTGGTGACGCTTCGGCTTCTGCCGTCAAGGTGGGAGCTGTAATCGTTGATGGGATGAGCAAGTTCATTCCTTCTTCTACTAAATCTTTCTCTCCTCATAATCCATGGTTCGATCGTACTTGTTCTCTGGCCATTTAGGCCAGGGACAATGCGTATCAGGGGTGGAAAAATTCTCGTTCTCCTATCACTCTCGCTAATTTTCATTCAGCTAGAAATCGTTGCAGGATACTCTTCGACGAGCAAAGCGGGCTTTCATCAAACGAAAGTGCGCTAACCTCCTTAGTTCTCCTACTGACAAATCTTTCTGGTCTCTTGCCAAAAACATCTCCAACAACTTCTGTAAATCTACCTTTCCTCCTCTTATTCGATCTGATGGTTCTGTTGCTAACTCTCCGACTGAAAAGGCCAATCTCTTCGGCCTCCTATTTTCCTCTAACTCAACCCTGGACGATTCTGGCATTCCTCTTTCTCCTCCTTATCTTCTGAGGTGTCCTATGCCTTTACCTGAGATTACATTTGATCGGATGCATGGGCTCCTGAAATCTATGAACGTTAGGAAGGCGGGTGGCCCGGATGGTATTCCTCCCCGAGTTTTGAGGGAGTGTGCCTCCGTGCTGGCCCCTCCTCTCGTTCAACTATATTCTCAATGCCTCAATACTAGCACTTTCCCTCAGTGTTGGAAGCACGCACATGTCCAACCTATTCCGAAAAAAAGGAAGCCGCTCTGATCCTTCTAACTATCGCCCTATAGCTCTAACTTGTATTCTATCTAAGATCTTTGAAAACTTCAACCCATTTCTTGGACCATCTGGAATCTCATTTCTTTCCAATCGCCAGTACGGTTTTCGAGGTCTACTGGCGATGTACTTTCCTATCTAACAGATTTAGTGGTTTTCCGTCCTTAGGAACTATGGGGAGACTTGTGGTGGCGCTTGACATATCCAAAGCATTTGACCGGGTATGGCACGCGTCACTGCTCAATCTCCCTCCTTGGATTTCCTTCTTCTTGCTTACTTACGTTTAGCTTTCTTTCAAATCGCTCAATATCGGCTGTTGTTGATTGAGCGACTTCTTCTTCTTTTTCTGTCAATAGTGGTGTTCCTCAGGTTCTGTCTTATCTCCTATTTATTAATGATATTCTCGTCTGCACATCTAACTCTATCCACTCATATGCCTTCATGACTCGACCCTTCATTCTTCAACCTATTTCAATTCCTGTTCTTATTTTACTTCCAGAATTGCTCTCTCGTCTTAATCTTTCCGATTCTATTCTCGCTGATCTGGATAGAATTTCCGGGTGGGGTCGTCTCAACCTTGTGAAATTTAATTCTTTAAAAACTCAACTACAAATCTCCCTCTCTAAGACACCTAACTTTCCTATCTCTTTCGACGGTTCTCTAGTCTCCTGTTGACAATATAAAACATCTTGGCCTTAACATAAACAAAAAATGTCTTGAAAACCCTTATCACAACGGTTGCTAGGGTGGCCTCAAAAAACTGGGAGTTCTGTTTAGACTGCGAGACTTTTTTTCCTTTTCACAGTTACTTCTCCAGTTATACAAGGGTCTCAAGTCCGCCCTTTGTATAGAGTACTACTGCTCTCATATCTGGGGGCTCAGGTTTCACCAGGCTTTTGGATAGGGTCAGTGAAAAGCCAAAAGGCTTTTAAATTGTCCTGTACTTTCTAGTTCACTTTACCCTCTCTTTGCGACGAGATGTTGGTGCTTTATCTCTTTTCTATAGGTACCGTAGCGGCAAGTGCTAGAGGGAACTTTCCACTCGCGTACCACCACCTTTACGACGCCCTCGTAGCACAAGGGGTGCTGTGTCGGCACATGAGTTTTGTGTTGATATTAGCAATTCCAGACTAGTTCGCGAGGTGCCTCCTTCTTTCCTGCCACCTCTGTTCTGTGACCTCTTCCATCTTCTGTGTTTCTACTCAATTTAATCTCCCTCACTTTAGCCCTGTGTCTGTGTTCATCTGCGTAATTTGCGTTATATGAATTTTTATGGTTCAACACCCCCTCCTTGAATAGGGCTTTGCCCGTGAGCGGTGGTGACAACTGTAATATATATATATATATATATATATTATATTGATATATATATATATATATATATATATATATAGTATATATATATATAGAGATATATATATATATATATATATATATATATATATATATATATATATATATATATATATATATATATATATATATATATATATATATATATATATATATATATATATATTTATATATATATATAATAGAAGATATATATATATATATATATATATATATATATATATATATATATATATATATATATATATATATTATTTAAAAAAATTCAGATCCCAAATTCCAGGGGGGGCAAGTGCCCCTCCTTGCCCCTATGTGCGGACGCCCATGAATTTATTATTGCCGTTTTGCAAATGAAGTTTGATATAATTAGTAATAGAAATTTGTAGTGAAGAAGAAATCTACCTCTGCCCCGCCCCCATCTTTTAATAGGTATCCTAGATACACATACATGTGTCTACGAAACATCCACACCTATATGTATATCATTCCAACCTACAAGATGGAGGTCCCCTATCAAAAACAGACAGAAAGTTTTTTGAGTTGCCTTAAAGAAGAAAAATTGTATAGCCAGCTCGGGAGAAAAAAAAGACAGGACAGTATGTTTCATGTACTTATGTACTTTCGAATTCCAAAGCTACTCTAATGTGGCAGTAGAAGAGTGCTTGTTTCCTCTTCAAGAAAAATCGTTTAAACTCGTGTGTGAAAACCTAAAAGTAAAAGGACCTACTTGACTATATTCCTGTCCACTCTCCATTTCAAACACAAATGACTTACTGTAGGTGACTTAAATTCTAAACACGATTACGTTTTACAAAAGCGCGATACACACTAATATTTTCAACATGCAAATTAGATTACACATGTGACATGAATGTAAATTAATTAATAAAAAGTTAAAAAATGTTAGGGCTCGGGTTTAACCCTTTCTGTCCGGCATTATTAAAACTCTTGAATTTTTTAAAAATTTATTTGATACAAATCAAAATAGATGTAATTAACTCATTTCAAAAGAAAAAGAAAAAAAATATTCATCTGGGTATAAATTGGGCACGTGGTACTTTGAAGTACCATCAGTCCTCTAGCATCATAGGTAAGTATGAGAATTAGGCAAAAATAAAAAATTAAAATATTTGTTTCCTTATCTAATTTTGAGCAATATATATATATATATATATATATATATATATATATATATATATATATATATATATATATATATATTATATATATATATATATATATATATATATATATATATATATATATATATATATATATATATATATATATATATATATATATATATAAGGGTACTATTGAAATAAAAATAAAAAATTATTGATGAAAAGCAAAAATTAGTACATTATAATTGAAAACCATTAATTTTCTTCATGAAATATTAAAAAACAATTTTTAGAATTATTAACACATAGGTGCACCCTACAAGCTCTGCAAATAGAATATGGGCGAGACTGAATTTTATTTGAAGAACATACTTCGCATCTTCCCTTACTTTCAAGGAATATTGGCCAGTGGGTCCCTTTGTTGCTTAATCTTACATCATGAGGTACAGAATATGAAATTTTCCTCCTCTTGTTTGAGTGATGCTTTACAATGCCTTTAGAAACGAGCCCCATTGCCAAATTCCTTCTGAAGTCTAGTAATGGAATCTTGGCATTAGCATCACAGTAAATTACATAAGCGTTAATTACTGCCATGTCTATTAATCCAAAAAACAACCTGTGCCACCATTTCCTACTTTTCCTATCAATTCCATAAAGACCACGAAGCATGTCATGCTTATCTATACCTCCCATGAATTTATTGTAATCGTGAACTATTTGGGGACATGGAACAACAATCTTTGTTCCGTCTCTGATTGTCCTTGCCACTGTTTTTTCTTCGATACCGTGAAAGTTTGATACAAGATAAACAGATTTTGAGTCCTTCCACTTCTTATAAGCAGTGATCCCTGATCTGTGGAACGGTAATCAAACTGACCTCTTTCAAGCTTGGAATCCACTTCCATGGAAGGAAAATCTTTCCGTGTTGATCGAATTGTACCACAGGCATATGTATTTTCGACTTTAGCTTTTCCATCAATGGAAAAGATGAAAAGTAATTGTCAAAAAACAATTTATAACCTTCACCTAAATAATCTTTGGAAAGACTTAGTACAACACTTCCTCCTAATCCATACCTCTTTTTATTATCATCCTCGTCACCACCTTTCTTGCCAGTGTAGATTTCAAATTTAGAGATATAACCTGAAGAATCGCCTAAACACCATTTCTTGTAGCCACGCTTTATTGGCTTCATAGGGTTATACTGCTTCATTGAACTTCTACCTTTGAAAAGTATAATAGACTCATCAACACAAAGTTCTCTCTTTGGAGAATATAAATTTTTAAATTTTTTCATTTAACGTTAATACTAATGGTGAAATTTTATACAATTTTTCACCAAGGTGATCTTTGATTTTAGAGTTGTCATTTACATGCAGGTATCCTAAAATATTTGAAAACCTATCCCTGGTCATGTGACTAGAAACAGTCATTTTTCATGTCTACTGAAGTAGACCAATAATTTTTATACGATGACATAACTACGTATCACATGTATATATTTAATCCTATAAATACATACATTTCATCTAAACATACATTTAAATTAAAAAAAATTTGGGTAGCATATAAATTGGTTTGAAAGCAAATATGTTCTACCAGCGCTGCGTCTAAAAATTTCAAGAAAAAATCTGTAGCGCTTTTACAGTTAGTGAAATAAGACTCCGTATAACCCTGATGAATTGAAAAGTCACTAACTTTTGAGGCCTCCTCCTTTTTCTTCCATTTGCGTTTTACTTCACTGAATGTTTCGTCTTCAATTTCATTTATTTGATGTTGGTGTGATACCGAAGTATTCTGTAGATCAACAATTATTACACACCTGGATTTTTCGTGCTGTTGAATAGAATCGTATTCAACAGTTTCCTCATCTAAAGCTTTGGATAACGGATCCATTGAAGAGCTCTCATCTTCAGATTCGCTTTCTTGGTCCGTTCCATCTTCATAGTCAGAAGGGATTTCATCTAAAAGAACATCAAGAGCGACATCATTTATTATTGGTTTTCTTCTATGAGTACTCATCTATGGATATGGAATATATATATATATATATATATATATATATATATATATATATATATATATATATATATATATATATATATATATATATATATATATATATATATATATATATTATATATATATATATATTATTATTTTTTTTTTTATTTTTTTTCTTATTATTATACATATATATATATATATATATATATATATATATATATATATATTATTGATGTCACAGAATGTGAATTTTGACATCCGCGGATGATTATCTCCGTGACATCACTAATATATATATATATATATATATATATATATATATATATATATATATATATATATATATATATATATATATATATAATATATATATATATATATATATATATATATATATATATATATATATATATAATATCAGTTAATTATTTATTCAAAAAATATCTAGAAAT
>JABUQX010069870.1:0-5000 GCA_015478945.1 Trachelipus rathkii | reverse complement strand
TATATTCCCTTTTTTCAGAAATTTGCTTATGTATATTTATTGTTCAATAATATAAAAGGTTCTATACTTCTATAGATAATTTTAATTAAATTTAATATCCTTAGAGAAATAATGTCAACTAAACCAAAATCGGAAACACTTCATGTACTTGTATATTTTCTCGCTCTATAGATAAAAGTACTTACATTTGTCAATATGAAATAGTTAACAGTTTACCGGACCACCAAATACTCATGGGGGTCACTATTCATTAATGCAACATTTAAAATGCTCTCATCCGGACATTGCTGCAATTGTTAAAAAGAAAGGTGAAGATAAAGCTTTTCAGGATAAAGCTCTATTTTCAAAACTTTGACTAAAGTGGATACTTTTTTCAATCGTCAAAAAATTGTTGTCTATGTCAAGTGAAAAATTCAAAATACAATTGATTATGATGGTTCTTATAGTGACCCATTAATTTTTTTTTTTTCGCAAAACCAGGATTTAAAAAACACTGTGTGGAGACATGTCTTCGAAACTGAACGTCCCTTTAGACCGGGAAAATATTCTTCGTAGAAGAAGCGGATAAGCAAAAAAAAAAAAAACTTAAAAATAGATTAAAGGGACGATTCGTGCATTTAAAAATGAATGCTTGCACAAGGCAAAGCTAATTTATTTTGCTATTAATATTAGATATGTGGACGAAGATAAAAACAAAATAACTAAAACGTTAGGGGTAAACGATACTAAATCGCAACATCTCAACGAATATATCCAAGAATTTGTTATTGACCTTTTAAAAGAATTCGAAATAATAAGAGGCAAATAATTAACTAGCTTAGTTACGGATAACGCATCAAACATGATCAGTACGATTAAAAATCAAATAAGGACAATGAAGATGAGGAACAGGAAGCTGGTAAATGTGATACTGATTTTATTGAATGTCAAAACGAAGAAGTAATAGTTGTTTTCAGAATGAGCTTGATAAAACTTTGAAAAGACTATGTTCCGATGACGTTAAAATTGCACACATGAGGTGTGGAGTTCATACTTTAGAGTTAGTAGTGCGTGATGGTCTCCACAATACCCATACAGCAAATCTTATAAGCAAGGCGAGACAAATAGCAAATGCAGCGCGTACCTCAAAATTAATGGAAGTTCTAAAGCGTCAAGCTGGAAAGTGGCAGTCGTAGATAAAGAGATAAGATGGGGAAGTACACGTCTTATTAGTATGATTGCTGCCGGTACTACTGAAATTTCTCTCTCCGAAATCGAAACCTTCCAAAAATTATTAAAACACCCACACTTTGCAACAAAAAATACTCAATCAGAAGACTTGACTGCAGGAAAAATTTTATAGAGAAGGGATTTTAGCAAATGACAACAAATTCCATGAAAAGAAAGGAAACAATGTTAACTGAAAACAAAATATTTTTGCCGCCCATCTTTGTTGATCTAAAGCTCAGAATCTTCCTCAGAACTGAAGATCTGATATTAAAAAGCTAGGAATGCTCTTTGTAAACTAGGACTTAAAATGAATAACACTATCGAACAGAAATCTGGGTAGGAGTCAGATACCTTGTGGTATCTTGCCAATGAAGAAGTAAAATTTGACAACCAATAGGACCAATTGGAGCATGCAGGAAAACGATTGATAAAAGGCAATCTACCAGACAAAAAACACATTCAACTTAAAATTCCTCTAGAAAAATACAAAGTAGAATTCCATAAGGCATTAGATGAAATAATAAAAATCGACCGGAAATTAAAGTTAACAGTTAAAATTTTCTAAGATGCGGCTTAGATTAGATTAGATTGTTAGGGTGGTGGTCTCTATTGAGGCCCCTTGTCACTGCGACCCACTTGGATCTTTTGTGACACGCCCTTGTCTATTAAAACTCCCGGTTCATCCTGATTTTCCGCAGGAATTTCAGGACTCTTCCAGGAGACGAAGTTTTGATATCGTAAGGCTTCAGTACATCCCTCTGCCAATACCAGTATCTTTGCCAGCTTAAAGCTTCGCAATTACATAGAATGTGTTCTGCTGTTTCTACTGCTTCACGGCAGTATCGGCATGAATCACATTCAACTTTTCCCATTTTCTTGAGGTGATATCTGACTGGCCCATGTCCAGTCAGAATTCCAGTCAGAATTCGAAGATCAGATCTACTCAGAGCAAGCACCTCGGAGAAAGATCAATCAGATCTTTAGCCTGTCTGAGACCAGGGATGCTTGTCCAGTAATTGGTCATAGCTTTGTGTTCCCATTGTTTCAGAGATTCTTTAATGTGGGCCTTAGAAAGTCCACAGAAGGGTTCCGGACCATAGTAGGCGGTTCTGGTTCTTCCTTAGCGAGGCGATCAGCCTCCTCATTGCCTGGTACACCTTGATGCCCCGGCACCCACATCAGATTAACTCTGTTGTGTTGAGCCAGTTGCTGTAGGGTACGTTGACATTCCCAAACCAGTTTGAGCTCAGAGCCCCGATAGCCGCCTGACTATCAGTTGCCACAGAGATCTTTGCCCCTCGTATCCCTTTTTCTATGTTTATTCTGGCACAAGCCATTATAGCGTAAATCTCGGCCTGAAAGATGGTGGGAAAAGCACCCTATACTGCGCCTGCAATTGGGTCCGACCAGTCCCGCGCCAGTCCCACCATCTATCACCAATCCATCAGTGTACCACATAATGGTTCCTGATTCAAGTTTAGGACCTCCATTATCCCAAGTTGAACGATTTGTAAGAAGGATTTTATACTTCTTTCCAAAGCGTTTTTGTTTTGGCATTAGGTCCGAGACTACAATGCCCATTTGCATCTCTGGTACATCTTCCAAAATTCAAAGGTGTCCGAGTCCAGTTCTTAGTTTAATTTGACCAAGAATGGCCAGTCTGATTGCACATGACATGGCCTCCCTTCTGATGTGCAAATATAGAGGAAGGAGGCCTATCAGTGCTTCCATGGCTGCAGTTGCCCATTTGATCGCTAGGCATGCAAGCCTTTGCAATATTTGCAGTTTATTTTGTGCAGTCCTTTGTTCAACCTTCGGCCACCAAACAAGTGAGGCATAGGTGATTATAGGTCTGACTACAGTTATGTATAACCAATTGGTCATTTTAGGTTTCAGTCCCCATGTTTTGCCAAGCATCTTTCGGCATGTCCATAGGGCCATCGTACCTTTGTTCACTACCCTTTTAAGGTGTGGATTCCACGTTAGTTTTTGATCTAGGATTACTCCCAGATATTTGACTTCAGTGGAAGGGTTAATAGTGACATCACCAATCCTGATGATTTATGCAAGGGTGTTTTACACCTAAAATAACAAAAGGAAATAGGAAACAAATTTGAAACATTTAAAATTATAATTGAATGAGACACACTGAAAGAGAATTCAAATCCTATAGAGACAAATAGAAAAAAGCTTTCAAACCGAAAAAGCACACAAAAGTAAGAAAACCTAAACGAAACGTAAAAGGAAAACTAAAAGGATAAGTGACAAAGGGAAAATTAAACAAATAAAACATTTTGAATAACCTAGAAAAACATTTTGAAAATTTGGAAAACCTATTAAAAGCTTCCTCTTCCTGGTGAAGGGCACTATTACTGTTTTGCTTGAATTGATGTTTAGTTCTCTTTCCAAACACCAATTGTAGGATATATTGAGGGCATGTTGCATGAGTTCCATTAAGACCTCTATGTGTTTGCCTCTAATAATAATTACAAGGTCATCCACGTATCCTTGCACCTCGAATCCGGATTCACTGAGTTTGGTGAGGAGACTATCAACCACCGTGGTCCATAAAAGGGGTGAAAGTACCCCTCCTTGGGGGCATCCCCTCCCAGATGTCACAGTGATCATCTCCCCTCCCAGCTCAGCCGTAATACGTCTTGTCCCCAACATTGCTTTTATCCAAGCAATCGTTGAGGGTCCGACGCCCTTGGAGGCGGCGGCATCCTCCATGGTCACATGCATTGTACTATCAAAAGCCCCCTGCACATCCAGGAAAGCACAAACCGCCACCTCCTTGTGATCTAGCGCTTCTTCTATCTTGGATACCAAGCTATCTAGTGCGCCAACTGTTGATCTACCGGACTGGTAGGCCCATTGATTAAGATGGATTTTCTTTTCTATCGAATTTTCCACCCTTATGTGGTAGTCTAGCACCTTTTCCATTGTTTTCAAAAGAAATGATGTAAGACTTATAGGTCGATTGGATCTGGGGTCAGACGTGGACTGTCTCCCCGTCTTGGGGATAAAACCACCCTTACTTTCCTCCACAGCTGGGGAACGTATCCCAGGGCATAGCTTGCCCTAAAAACTATCACTAAACACTCTCACCAGCAGCGGAAGCAGACTCTCCATTCCCTGTTGAAGCAAGGCTTGGAATATGCCATCCCCTCCAGGAGATTTATATGGGCCGAGAGGGAATTTATTGCCCATTCTACCCTATCAGGGGAGAAGACTCTTCCAGACAGACTTTCCGTCCATCTATTAGGTCTCCCATCATCCCATATATCTACTTTCTCCCCGTCGTCAACTATTACATTGTGCGGAAAGTGTGTTTATAAGTTCCACTAAGATTTCCCTGTGGTCCTTTGTATAACTGCCGTCTTTCTTTAAGAGAAGGCTCGGCCCATTAGATTGGTTCTTTGAGAGCACTTTATGTAGACGCGCAGTTTCAGATTGGCTCTCAATGCTTTCACATAGAGTCTTCCATGTTCTTTTGGATTTCCTAAGTTCCCTGTTATAAGCGGTTAGGGCAGTTTTGTATGCTTCCCAATTTTATCCCGCTTAGCTTTATTAAAAAGTTTCCTGGTCTTTAGATCTTAGAGTGGTTAGCTCTTGATTCCACCAGGGGACGCTTCTAGTTATCCCTCTTTTTTTTCAGATGACAACTATTTTCATATGAATCTTGTATAATTGATTGCAGCTGGGTAGTGGATACATCTAGGTCCTGCACATCAAACAGTCCCCCCATATCCTCTACGCGTTGTTTAAGGAGCTCTTTATACAAGTTCCAG
>JABUQX010069869.1:0-25775 GCA_015478945.1 Trachelipus rathkii | reverse complement strand
CCTTCATTGATGTCATATGCATAATAGTGAAGGCTGATTTAACCAACATTATCAGTAAGGTCAGTTATGCGGCCACCGCAACCACAGACAGCTGGAGCTGGGAGACAAACAAGAGTTTTCTGGGGATGACGGTTCATTGGATTAATTTGAATACTTTGAAGAGAGGCTCTCTTTTGCCTGTAGAGAAGTTATCTTTCTCAGACCAGCACAGTCCTAGCTAACAATATTACGGATATTCATCAATTTGGCATTGAGCATAAGGTCAGTATCAATATGAAATAATAACGTAATGCTGAAAAAATATAACTCCAAATTAATGAAACAACTAAATTAAAAAAATATATATCTCAGGTTGTCTGCATTACAACAGATAGCGTGCTAATTTCTGTGCAGCCTTTCGGATGGATGCTCATGCAGAAACGGGGACGAAGAGGAAGAAGAACAGGCACCGATTGCAGAGATAGTGGTTAAGCGTGAAGAGATGGAGCAAATTAGTGACACAAAGGTTCTGCAGACAAAACCTCTCCAGCCAGAAAATCTGCTTGAAGAACATGATGCACCTAGCCTAATTAAACATCGCCGTTGCATTTCCTACACATTAAACATCTTGGCTACTAAGGATGTTTCAAATGTTCCTCGCTGGTCCTCTAGTGTCAAGGATCGATTTAATAAGACACTAACCAAAGCCCATGAATTGTGGAATGACCAAAACAGGAAAACTACAACTGCTGTTAGAATTAAGAAGGAGTTGGGAACCAAGCTTAAAACACCAAGTGTTACTCGCTGAAACTCCATATACGATTCTATAAAAGATCTGCTTAAGAACCTTGATGGTGCATGACACATATCAACAACATTTGTATGGACCAAAAGCCTCGTCTTCCAGTACTTAATAAAAGTGATAAGGAGGTAATTGCGGAGTACATCGAAATAATGGCTCCTATTGCTGTTAGGCTTGATATGTTGCAGGGAGAGAAAATGCGTACGCGGGAGTCCTATTGCCTAATCTCTTCCTCCTCAAGGACAAGATCGGGGAAATGCAACGAGAGGTGGAAAAATTTAGCTATGCCAAAAACTTAGTCAACTACTTGCTAAAGCAACCAAAGGCAAACAAAGGGAAAGAAAGGGCTTTGACCCGAGGTTCAGCAGTCTTTTTGATGATTTTGATTTGCTTTTGGCAACAGCCCTGCATCTTCACTTCAAACTCGGAGTGGTACGTAGGTTAAATGAGGGGAAGTACGAAGCTGCCAACAGCAGGATACTGAAGAATATAAAGTGTAATATTGCATCAAATCTTACTCGTCCACATTAAGGCACTGAAGGTGATGGGACTGAGTCTGAAAGTGACCTATTTATGGTGAGTTATTTTTATAATTTGGAACAAACTTTAAAAGCATCTCTTGTATTATATATATATATATATATATATATATATATATATATATATATATATATATATATATATATATATTTCTTTATTAATATATATATATATATATATATATATATATATATATATATATATATATATATATATATATATATATATATATATATATATATATATATATATATACTTTATACTACTCTTATATATATATATATATATATATATATATATATATATATATATATATATATAATATATATATATATATATATATATATATAATTATATATTACATATATATTCACAATACACTGACATAATGTTCAAATGAAACTTAAAAAAGATTTGAGTTCTTGATACCATTTCTAAATATTTCAGGAACTGAAGAGTCCATATATCCAGCAGACACCTCGGGAGGAGAAGTTGGGACAAATCTTGGATGGCTGGGCTGTAGCAAATGTTCACCACAGTACCTCTCTTAAGAACCTGTTTCCGTGTGAATACCAGGAGGTCTGAGGTGGACTTGTTTATTAAGTATAATACCCCATTACCCAGCTCAGCGGCCGTGGAGAGGTTGTGTAGTCAAGGCTCTGACATTCTAAGACCAAAGAGGGCAGCCATGGCATCCATCAATTTTGAAAAATTTATCTTTATTAAAGGGAAATGACCCTATTCAGAATGCAAGAGGAGAGCGAGGAGGAAGAATTGAATAAGATTAAAATCTTTCTCATTTTTTGTTTTATATATTTGCATCTTTCAATTAAAATTTAAAAATAATTCATCTTTAAATATTTGCACTTTATTTTTTATTATTGCGATTATGAATTTATTTTAAAAAAATTTGATTTGCGGACATGTGCGCTTTGCGCATGCGGACTATAATTTTTGAAGAATTGTGCGCTTTACGCTTGCGGACTAAGTTTTTCCACTTTACGCTTTTGCGTTTATAAAAAAACAAAGTTTAAAAATTTGTACATATCTCTCAGATATATATATATATATATATATATATATATATTTATTTATATATATATATATATATATATATATATATATATATAACTTCTTTCTTTCCCTGCTACTTTATCTATATATATATATATAAAATATATATATATATATATATATATATCTCTATATATCATATATATATATATATATATATATATATATATATATATATATATACTATATATGGTAAAAATTCAGAAATCTTTCGTCTGACTTTCGAAGTATTCCGTATTATCGAACTATATCGATATGTCGAGTATTGGATATATCGATATAATTTCATTCTATATATATATATATATATATATATATATATATATATATATATATATATATATATATATATATATATATATATATATATATATATATATATATATGTATATGTATAAGTAAATCTGTGTCTACTTAACAAAACTTTATCCTAACCTATACTTAATAGCCCCCAAGTAGCCCTAACCTAATGGATTATGTAAGCCCCCAAGTAGCCCTAACCTAATGGATTATGTAAGCCCACAAGTACGCCCTAACCTAATGGATCATGGAAGCCCCCAAAGTACTACCTAACCTAATGAATTATGGAACCCCCAAGTTCGCCTAATCATAGATTGTGAAATTCCCACAGTTTAACACAATGTGTTATCCAGAAGGGCCGAACTAATAGACACAGATTTACTATATCTATCTACATCTATCTATCTATCTATCTCTCTATATATATACTATATATATATATATATATATATATATATATATATATATATATATATATATATATATATATATATATATATATATATATATAGAGAGAGAGAGTGCACACACGGTTTAATGTAATTTCTTGCAATAGCTTGCAAAAAAACGAAAAAAAACATCTTTTGGTTCGAACTTTGTTACCGACATAAAACTGGGTAAATAACCTAAAAGATATTCCTTTATTCGGCATGGTCTTGGTATCTCTAATTTAACCTAAAAATAAAATACTATTTTGCTTATGCGATACTCGTAATTACATTTTTGCAACGTTTCACTTCTATAATAAATTTACAATAGTCTAAAATTGCAAGAAAACTGCTATTATCATTACAGATGTTAAATAAATTATACAAATTCATCTTCAAAGTTTGCACAAAATTAACAACTAAAAATACATGCTGCCTCCATGGCGTAAAATTTCAAACTAAGATTTCTGCTATAAAACCAGTGTTGCCAGACAGGTTATGAGAAATTACCCACTCTCGTGACCGAAAATATCCTCTTAAAGGAAAAATTACCCTCCACCAATATATATATATATATATATATATATATATATATATATATATATACTATATAGAGATATATATATAACTACTGCTATATACTATATATATATATATATGGAGTTTTTCCTATAATTGTTATTTTACCCTCCAAATACCCCCCAAACAATAATACCCTTCAAAATACCCGCACTGGACTTAGAATAATTTTTCACTCAGACGAAATATTGAATTAAGCCTATATATATATATATATATATATATATATATATATATATATATATATATATATATATATATATATATATATATATATATATATATATATATATATATATATATAAATAATTAATGAGATAATTAATAAATAAATTTGCTTGATCCTTTTTAATAAATAAATTCTACTAAAATTGTTAAATAAATACTTATTGTTGTCTTATTATTTGCGTTCCTCCTTTTATTATTATTCTTATTTTGTATTCTTATGTTATTTAAACAAATAAATATTCTTTTCGCTTTAACTGCCCTTACACCAACTCGTTTATTTTTTACAAGTTATTTTATTTTTCGGTATTTTTATTCGCTATATTTAAACTATTATTATTTTAATTTAATTCACTTCGATTATTTCTTACTTATATTCTAATTATTTATTTTCTCCAATTTCTTTATTTGCTTTCAGGACTTATTGTCTTTCCCAAATACACGGGCTTCAGCTTCGTCTATGAGCAGAGGAATAATATAAGTAATTATTTATTATTCCAAACTGGACTTAAGTTTACTTTTCTAAATTAATCGTACGAATTATTCATTTATTTTCTTTTTCCTGTTATGTTCTTATTCATTTTCTTTTATTTAATAAATCTTTAATTCGTTTTATTTTGAATATAGTGGTGGTGTGAGTAGAAGGAAGTTTGATAAAAAATGGATGTTTTGATACCGACAGAGTAAGGTTGGATCAATTATAATAAGATCGCGTTGGGCAAAATCTTCTTATTAAACGTTCAAATGAAGAGGGGGAGAAATTTAGTTGAAAAGCTTAATTAGGAAAGTATATTCTTTATGAAGGTCTTTAATAATTAGAAGTTAGATGGAAGGCTCTAAAGATTAAAGTTTTATACTATTACATTTATAAAGAAAGGGGACGTGACTGAAAATTTTTTTGTGACAAGTTGGTAAAAGTAAGCTTTCTGTATATGCTTGTGGTGTAATCAGAGGACTTTTTTGTGATGAGGATGTCGAGGAAAGGTAGGCTATTGTTGGATTCCTCTTCTTTAGTGAATTTAATATTTTGTAGTTGTTTATTAAGGAATTTAGGAAAGATGTGGAGTTCTTATCCAGTTTTATCCTCACTCATAAAAAATGAGGAAGTGGTGTCGTCCATATAACGTTGGTAGTAGGATGGTTTGATTTTGGGGGTTGTTTTATCAAGCCAGAGGGGCTCGTAGTGTTTTAAGTAGGCATTTGCTAAGCACTACACTAAGATCATCCAGTAAGTTCATCTCGCTTCACAATTCTTTGACAAATCAACCAATTTTGAAAGATTTAGAAAATTGCATTGGGTACTGAAAATATTGTTTAAAATTATATCATTGGCTTCATTTGTGGTGATGTTAGTATATTAATGACTGAATGTAGAAGCTAAACATATAGAAATTGTATGATATGGTTTGATATTGGAGGGTTCTTTGTCAAGCCAGATGGACTCATTGTGTTTAAAGTAGGTGTTTGCTAAAATAGCACTGAGACGGGAAGACATAGCCGACATAGCCGGAGAGTCAGTTCGTGAGTAAAGTTGAATATCTAAGAAGAAATAAGTGTCGAAAGTAGCCAGGGTCAAAAGTTCTTTGAACTAGGATTTTGAAAGATTTAGAAAATTGCATTGGGTACTGAAAATATTGTTTAAAATTATATCATTGGCTTCATTTGTGGTGATGTTAGTATATTAATGACTGAATGTAGAAGCTAAACATATAGAAATTGTATGAGGTGGTTTGATATTGGAGGGTTCTTTGTCAAGCCAGATGGACTCATTGTGTTTAAAGTAGGTGTTTGCTAAAATAGCACTGAGACGGGAAGACATAGCCGACATAGCCGGAGAGTCAGTTCGTGAGTAAAGTTGAATATCTAAGAAGAAATAAGTGTCGAAAGTAGCCAGGGTCAAAAGTTCTTTGAACTAGGATTTTGAAAGATTTAGAAAATTGCATTGGGTACTGAAAATATTGTTTAAAATTATATCATTGGCTTCATTTGTGGTGATGTTAGTATATTAATGACTGAATGTAGAAGCTAAACATATAGAAATTGTATGATATGGTTTGATATTGGAGGGTTCTTTGTCAAGCCAGATGGACTCATTGTGTTTAAAGTAGGTGTTTGCTAAAATAGCACTGAGACGGGAAGACATAGCCGACATAGCCGGAGAGTCAGTTCGTGAGTAAAGTTGAATATCTAAGAAGAAATAAGTGTCGAAAGTAGCCAGGGTCAAAAGTTCTTTGAACTAGGATTTTGAAAGATTTAGAAAATTGCATTGGGTACTGAAAATATTGTTTAAAATTATATCATTGGCTTCATTTGTGGTGATGTTAGTATATTAATGACTGAATGTAGAAGCTAAACATATAGAAATTGTATGATATGGTTTGATATTGGAGGGTTCTTTGTCAAGCCAGATGGACTCATTGTGTTTAAAGTAGGTGTTTGCTAAAATAGCACTGAGACGGGAAGACATAGCCGACATAGCCGGAGAGTCAGTTCGTGAGTAAAGTTGAATATCTAAGAAGAAATAAGTGTCGAAAGTAGCCAGGGTCAAAAGTTCTTTGAACTAGGATTTTGAAAGATTTAGAAAATTGCATTGGGTACTGAAAATATTGTTTAAAATTATATCATTGGCTTCATTTGTGGTGATGTTAGTATATTAATGACTGAATGTAGAAGCTAAACATATAGAAATTGTATGATATGGTTTGATATTGGAGGGTTCTTTGTCAAGCCAGATGGACTCATTGTGTTTAAAGTAGGTGTTTGCTAAAATAGCACTGAGACGGGAAGACATAGCCGACATAGCCGGAGAGTCAGTTCGTGAGTAAAGTTGAATATCTAAGAAGAAATAAGTGTCGAAAGTAGCCAGGGTCAAAAGTTCTTTGAACTAGGATTTTGAAAGATTTAGAAAATTGCATTGGGTACTGAAAATATTGTTTAAAATTATATCATTGGCTTCATTTGTGGTGATGTTAGTATATTAATGACTGAATGTAGAAGCTAAACATATAGAAATTGTATGATATGGTTTGATATTGGAGCGTTCTTTGTCAAGCCAGATGGACTCATTGTGTTTAAAGTAGGTGTTTGCTAAAATAGCACTGAGACGGGAAGACATAGCCGACATAGCCGGAGAGTCAGTTCGTGAGTAAAGTTGAATATCTAAGAAGAAATAAGTGTCGAAAGTAGCCAGGGTCAAAAGTTCTTTGAACTAGGATTTTGAAAGATTTAGAAAATTGCATTGGGTACTGAAAATATTGTTTAAAATTATATCATTGGCTTCATTTGTGGTGATGTTAGTATATTAATGACTGAATGTAGAAGCTAAACATATAGAAATTGTATGATATGGTTTGATATTGGAGGGTTCTTTGTCAAGCCAGATGGACTCATTGTGTTTAAAGTAGGTGTTTGCTAAAATAGCACTGAGACGGGAAGACATAGCCGACATAGCCGGAGAGTCAGTTCGTGAGTAAAGTTGAATATCTAAGAAGAAATAAGTGTCGAAAGTAGCCAGGGTCAAAAGTTCTTTGAACTAGGATTTTGAAAGATTTAGAAAATTGCATTGGGTACTGAAAATATTGTTTAAAATTATATCATTGGCTTCATTTGTGGTGATGTTAGTATATTAATGACTGAATGTAGAAGCTAAACATATAGAAATTGTATGATATGGTTTGATATTGGAGGGTTCTTTGTCAAGCCAGATGGACTCATTGTGTTTAAAGTAGGTGTTTGCTAAAATAGCACTGAGACGGGAAGACATAGCCGACATAGCCGGAGAGTCAGTTCGTGAGTAAAGTTGAATATCTAAGAAGAAATAAGTGTCGAAAGTAGCCAGGGTCAAAAGTTCTTTGAACTAGGATTTTGAAAGATTTAGAAAATTGCATTGGGTACTGAAAATATTGTTTAAAATTATATCATTGGCTTCATTTGTGGTGATGTTAGTATATTAATGACTGAATGTAGAAGCTAAACATATAGAAATTGTATGATATGGTTTGATATTGGAGGGTTCTTTGTCAAGCCAGATGGACTCATTGTGTTTAAAGTAGGTGTTTGCTAAAATAGCACTGAGACGGGAAGACATAGCCGACATAGCCGGAGAGTCAGTTCGTGAGTAAAGTTGAATATCTAAGAAGAAATAAGTGTCGAAAGTAGCCAGGGTCAAAAGTTCTTTGAACTAGGATTTTGAAAGATTTAGAAAATTGCATTGGGTACTGAAAATATTGTTTAAAATTATATCATTGGCTTCATTTGTGGTGATGTTAGTATATTAATGACTGAATGTAGAAGCTAAACATATAGAAATTGTCCACTTCACCCCTCTATATTCCACTAACATTAATTTTGAGGACTAATACTCTCCTAACCCTCCTTAGAGGAGTATATCAACATATTTTGAGTTTTATCAAAATCTGAGAAGGTTGATCCGGAGCTACTGACTGATCTTACACGGAATGAGCCATTAAATATACATATATATATACCGGTATATATGTATATATATATATATATATATATATATATATATATATATATATATATATATATAACTTTTTTTTATTGTAGGCCTATCTCATATAAAAAATGGTCTTATAAAATTTTAAACATTTATTTTTTAAAATTATTTAAGTACATTAAATCATTGATAATGGTAAAAAAAAATTAAATATAAAAAAATAATAATGATATTGATGTATTGATAATCTGAAATAAATTTCTACAGTGTTTCTACATCCCTACATGAATGGAATGAAGCCTAAATATTATAATTTTCCTAGGATTATTTTTTATATTTTTATTGAAACTATAAACTTAAAATATTCGAAAATCCAATAAAAAAACTTACCAAAAATGCGTGATTTACATTTTTGTACATTAAATGTTTATAGTTTCAATAGTCATGTAAATTGGACTAGACAATGCTCCAGAATTACCCTTAAGCAGCCTAGACATTTTGAAAACCCATACCTCAACTTTTGCCCATTTAAAAAAAATGTGCTAGGCTTTTTAAAAAGGTGGGCAATTTTGCCAACCCTCCCTCTCAAGACCGTCCCTGTAAGAAAATAAATAAATGTAGAACCAAAAAATTTTCTACATGCTATATGCCTATGTTTGCTTCATTAAAGTTTATGAGTGAGCGGCATGCTTTTCAAAATAAATAAAATATATATAGTACATACCAATAGTTGAAATGAAAGTAGAATTAAAGGCATCTTCCGAAAATCTAAATAAAACACAAGTTTTTCCAACACCAGAATCCCCAATTAAGAGTAATTTAAACAAATAATCGTAAGTTTTAGCCATAATTTATTAACAAACTATATAGTGAACGATATAACATGCTGAATTCTCATTTTATCAAACATGGAAGTTTTTCACATTCATTATGAATTTCATGTATGTCAGCCCAAAAATTAGGTTCACAGTTTTTCCAGGTTCAGCAAAGACAACGGATCCGATAACTATAATTCCAGCCCAACCTATGATGTTTTTATCAATACCTTAATTATTTGGATAAATTTTAATATTAATTAAAGCTTATAAAAACTGTTATATACTTCCACATATATCAATTATATTGTTCATTTATTTTAACAATGTTTTAGTGGATTTTTTACTTTGCTTGATATAATTGTCCAGAATTCACTAGGAACAAAAAAGGTACTTCATTTATCAAAAACGATTATAGTGCGTGTACGTGTTCAAAATCAAAATTTATAATCAAAAATGTTAATACTCAAAAGAAGGTAAATTTCAATTTTCATTTCTTACTATCTCAATCTTTCTCTATTTTCTTAGCCTTCTATTAATCA
The DNA here is from genome assembly GCA_015478945.1 of Trachelipus rathkii. NCBI lineage: Eukaryota > Metazoa > Arthropoda > Malacostraca > Isopoda > Trachelipodidae > Trachelipus > Trachelipus rathkii. The sequence goes on along the minus strand of JABUQX010069869.1, from coordinate 16,032 downwards.
AAAATACATAGGTCTTATAAGAACTATCAAAGAGCATCAACCTTTGAAAAAAAAACAGATAAAAAACAAAGATAAGACACTATAGACTTTTTTTTTTTTTTTTTTTTTTTTTTTTTTTTTTTTTTTTACAGTTCAACCACCCCTCACGGGCTGCCGGCTCTTTTCATAGTGAGGGTGCATAATGAAAGTTATTATAAACTTATTAAAAACTTATTATTATTATTATATATTATTATTAGTATTATTATTATTATTATTATATTATTATTATTATTATTATTATTATTATTATTATTATTATTATTATTATTATTATTATTATTATTATTATTATTAATTATTTATTATTATTATTATTTTTATATTATTATTATATTATTATTATTATTTTCGCCTAAGCGATATCTAATTATTTTATAACTTTTGCACACATTTAAGTTTCGCTGCTAATTGCCAATTGTGTGCCACCACCTGTACAACGAACTAAAAAAAAAATTATATATATTTATATATATATAATATATATATATATATATATGATAATATATATATATATATATATATATAGATATATATATATATAATATATACTCAATATATATATATATATATATATATATATATATATAAATATATATATACATTATGTAATATATATATATATATATATATATATAGTATATATATATATATATATATATAGTATATATATCTACTATTATATCATTATATATATATATATATATATATATACTATATATTCATATATAATATATAATAGTATATATATATTATATGAGATTTATGAATATTTTCTTCTAAAAAAAAATACCTATTCAAATATATCCTATAAGCCCTATAAACTAACAAAAAAAAAAAAATCTTTTTTCAATTTTTTAGCTTCAAAATAAAAAAAAATTTTTCTTTTTAATTTATCAATATTTGAGTCGCCCGATCTTGCCATTGCTAACATGCCGGGCGACGATTGAGATTCCCACCCTAACTTTTTCAACTTGCGTCTTCACGCCGAATTTCTTTACGGATGCACCAGAATTTGCTAGTTCTCATGGACCCTGGAGAAGTCTTTCTGTCCGGATGAGCGCAGGAAGAGAAAGATAAATAAAGAATATTTTAAGGGTATTAAATAATTCCTTCCCTCAAGCTACTTTAGTGCGCATTCGCGATTCCCTGCCAACTTTAGGCGTATCAACAACCCTCGTTTACACGGCTCTTAAATATAAGAATTTACTAATCGCGTGAATTAGGCCCTTCCATGAGGATAAAAATATGAGAGAGATGTTAAGAAGATACTCAGCTTGGCGATTTGCGTCCTTCTGAACTGTTAGTTAACATGCTTTCGTTGCTAGGAAGTACTCCTTCCGCCAGAGAGGAGGCCATATTAAGGCATCTTTTTCTTCAGAAGATGCCCTTGTATGCCCAAGATATACTCGCCTCTCTTGATCCAGCCCTTTCTTTGAGCTGTGGTTGCTGAAAAAGCAGACCGCATGCTCCGCACTCATGCTTCTGCAACGCATGTTTATTTAGTTGCAAGCAAACTTCATACTCTACCATCATCCCCACCACACCCCACCTACTTTTTCCACACTGTCCTTCTCTTACTTCTCATCACTTCAAAATCCTCTTCCACCTCTTGTTTCTCACTCTTTTCAAGGCTTGTTCTCCTCATCTTTTCTTCACGGAAACTTGCCTCTCATAACGACATCTTCTGCTCAGATGCTCGGTTTCTGCCTCTGCCGAAATCGCCGTCGTGCAAGATCAAAACTGAAGTTACTTTCTGTCACTTCTACTCTAAGGCAGCTTTCATTTCGTTCTCGTTCTTCTCTCGCTTAGTAGACTTCTCTCTCGAGGTAGTTCTCCTTCTGCTCTAAGTGACAATACCTTATCCTCACGGATTATGTTACTATCATAAATTCTTCGCTGCGAAGAGCGTAAGAGAAATGTCTTCTCGTGCAACTTTTTTTTTCGGAAAACAAATACGGTCAAGGGATAGCAGAAAGCCGACCGCCCTTGTTGACCCTGACACTCGCTTCCCTACTGTGTCTTGTTATTTATACCATATCGCATCACAAGCAACTTTCTGATGATAACTGGCGCCATCTTTGGCTTTTGCGCCGGGGTTCCTTTCCGGATTCCATTCTCAGCGCCTTGTCAGGACATCTTTCTACTCATAGCTGTATGACCTGCGAATTGGCTTCAAATATTCCAGTATATTGGCTTGAACGACTTTCTCTTATGAAACTCTCGCCTTCGACGGAGAGTTTTATTAAATTGCGGTTTTCCTTGTCGCCAAAAGATTACACAACTATTAATCTGGGCAGACTTCTTGTCCCATTTCAATCTCATGGTGGACATTCGCAATCAACGTTTGGTAGACGGTACCACTACGTTGTCCTCAAAGGGTGCTCTGATCTCTTCTGTTTATGGAGGCATTTCTACTATTGCCCCATGTTCTTCTTCAGGCGCTTCTCCCTTTGTGTACTATGTTACGTTAAAAATAATATTATATAATGTATGATATACCTTATATAATATATATGTTTAATTTTATTATATTTATATTATTTTTTATTGTTTTGTTATTATTTTATTATTAATGGCCCACTGGCAAGTGAAAAGATTTTGAAATATTGACCTTTTCTTAATAAAAGAAAAAAAACAAAACAAATTAATCGACGAATGAATAATTTATTTTATTTGTTCATTCTGCTTATAAAAACATTAAAGAATAATAACAAATTAAATATAAAAATAAATTTTTTACTTGTGAACAACTTTAAAAAATTTATTTGATTCCCATTTCACTTGCTGCGTGTTCCCGTTTACAATTATAAAAATGAATCCTCAAGGCGGAAAGCCCCCCGAAATCATGCCCAGCTCTGCAAAAAATGATTGCAAGAAAGTGAATTTTGCCATATAAAAATTAGGATTGCAGGAGTGCCAGACCCTATACAATATCTACAGGAGCAAAGACTTTGTTCTTTGCTCTGCCTATTTAGCCCAAATAAAAAATTTTTCTTATTGAGAAATCACAACTAATTTCAGCTGGCCACTGACATTAATAAAAAAATAATAATACAAAAAAAAAATATATATAGATAGTTAATATTTTTTAATGACCTAACAAAAAAAAAGGAAAAAAACCCGGATGGGGGAGATAGTGAGGCAATATTTTTAGAGTTTAAGAAAGGCCAGCTTAGAAGAGGGCCCCATCATTTTTTGTTTAACCATATTACCATACAGAAGATGTAATTCAGTTTCCTACTTGGAAACTTCCAACAAAGGTGAGATCATTTTTTAAAGACTTGGGTTTTGTATGCTGACTAATCCAATCTTGGTCTCACATTCATTTGTATAAATGAATTAGAGGGTGAAAGGGGATCTAATTATTAAATATTAACCAATTTGCTTTAAACTATAACTATAAAGTGAATAAATGAATAAATTTGAATTTTTGTCTTTAATTATTTAAAAATCATTAAAAAATATTAATACAATCATAAAAAGAAATAATAATATAATAAAATAATAATAATAATAATAATATAGAAGAGCCTATAAAATCCTATCCTTTCAGAAAAGGATTGGCTCAGGATTTGGCAATAATAGGAAGCAATTTGGTCAACAGAAAGAAGGAAATCAGCAAGTTAGAGAAGAGATTCTATTCCCCCTTATATAAAAAAAATTTCCTATAAAATTAAATAATTTTAATTATCTAGACTCCTTCAAATCAATGTAAATACAATTAATTTTTTTTATAGTAAATTTTAAAACTAAAATATTTATAATTCTCCTATTCTCTAATTATTTTCTTCAATTAATTCTTCATGCCATAAAGTTTCTTGTTATGGCGCAGGTCGACCAGGGATGTCCTTTCACGCCGAATAATTTTGCTGAGCTTCTTCTGTCTGCGTAATATGCGTCTGTAGAAAAATATATAGCGGCGCCCTATTACTGTTATGAAAACTGTAAACATTAAAATAATATAAAAATAAAAATACGGGTCTGATAAAAAAACATAAAAGCCTGTATAGAAATATAGGCACAAAAATATATACTGTATACTGTTTAGTCAGTATATTTATTAAAAAAATAAATATTGAATATAAGAAAAATAAAGACAGTTTGAAGCCACATAGGCCTATCGAGACTGACAACATATAATAAAACAAAAAAATATATGGTACATAACTTATGTACTGTATACTATTAATATTAAACTTATAGAAAAATATTTGAGTTGAAGCCACAAAGGCCTATCGAGACTGACAATATACCGTACTAAAAAAAAAAAAAAAAAAAAAAAAAAAAATATATTTTTTAAAATATTAAAACATTTTAGATAGGGTTATATTTCTTTAATATGGATTGTAGCTGCGACCAAAATGTAGAGTCTTTTAAATAAAATGCTTTGAAAGAAATGATTAGTGATGAGGAAGCCACAAACCTTATTATTTCAACAAGTTGTGACTCTCATTAAAAGACGAGGAACCAAGAGGTCCATTATTACCAAATTAGTTAATAAAATTCTAGCTAGTATAACTTTATATACACATGATGAAATAAAGGGTTTAATAGATAGATTAAAAACAAACCTAGTTGAAATTACAGAGTTAGATAATGATATAATAAATAAATTTGCTGACTGCGAGGAATTCACATTTGAAAGCGCAGATAAAATTTGTGAAAAAAATGAATTTTACGCCTTTGGCATTTCATCTTTGATAAGTGAACTTGAAAATAAAATAACCCCTATGCAAAATATTTCCTCTAATAATAATCATAATGAAACTGGTTTCTCTGGTTTAAAACGACCCGAACTCCAGCTCCCTGAATTTGATGGAAAACCTGAAGACTTTGATAGGTTTATAAAAAATTTTGAGGAAATAATGGATAGAGAGAAATACAATAAATTTGCTAAACATTCTTGTCTAATGAAACAACTCAAAGGTCCAGCAAAAATTTTAATACAAAAAAGCCCTTTAGCAGATATGGATTATGATATGGCAAAAAATTTGCTTAAATGTGCCTTCAGTAATAAAACGATGCCAACAATATTCAGTATTGCAGATTTCGTTTTACAACTTAAGAATATAACGATGCCAACAATGTTCATATTTCAGATTTATTTTATGCCAAATTGATAGGAAAGTCAAGTAGGCATAGCTATTAAAAAATAAATAGTGAAAGCTATTGCCAATAATTTTTTTTTGGGAAATAGGTGTCTGCCTGAAAATTATAATCCAAACCCATATTATAAACATTACAAATAATACATATCCAAATTTAGATGAAATTTTAAATAATGCATTTTGAAGTTCATAATAGAATTGGGAAGAGTGGGTTAGTAAATACAAAAAACAAATGCAAATACATACACTACTAAAACTAGATCACAAGTTGAGGAAAAAAACAGTAGCTTTAGCTACTAATATTGATGAAAAATCAAAAACAAAAAAAACAAAATACTGAAACAACAAAAAAGGGCGAGTGGGGTTGTTCCATTTGTCAAACATTACAAACATCAGATTGTATGGACCATAAATTGTATAGTTGCCCAACTTTCAAAACACCTGATCCAAATTGCCAAAAAATCAAAGAATTTGGGAGGCGTTGTATTAAATGTGAGGCTACCTTAATCATAAAATTGAAAACTGTAGGTTTAAATTTAATGCGAAATGTAGAAAAATTTGCTAATCATGGGCACTCAGCATTTTTTATGTATTAAAAAAACAAAGTGGACTAATCCAACTCAAAAACCAAAAAAACAATAAAAATAAAAATAATGCACAAGCAGAGAAACATCAACCAATGTGGTTGAACTAAATGTTACTCCTGTAGAAAACCCTTCCTTCAGAACAAGTAGCAAATTGTTTGTTATTAAGTTCCTTAAATGTAACCAGCACTCAAACCATAACTCTTCCTACTTTCACCACAAACTTGTATAATAAAAAACAATAACAACCAAGATTTGAGGGTTTTATACGATTCTGGGTCTGAAATAAATTTTATATCGCAGACAGTAGCACAAAAAATTAAATATAGGGTTGTACAGTCTGAAATAATGCTTAACATAAAAGGTTTCAATGAAAGTAAATATTACCAAACCTCTATTATAGAAATTGATATAAAAATAAATAATAAAAAATAACAGTATTGTAGCAGCTGTAGTCCCTTCAATACAAACCAGAGTGAATATACCTTCCCCTCAAATTGTAAAAGCATTTGAAGAACATAAAATACCTTTAGCTGATAAACACCTGAGAAATAAGAATAATAGGGAAATCCATATACTATTAGGTGTGAATGGAGCCCACATATTACCAATAAATGCATGTTCATTTGGGTTAACAAATGTTTTAACAAACACAGTTTCATTGTTATATTACACTTACTTTAGGAATCTTATTAGCTGGGGATTTGAAATAATATTAATAAAAAATTTGCCCATATATATATATATAAAGAATTCACAGAATATGTGATTTCTCTGCTCGCAAAAAATGTCAAAATAGAAATAAGATGGAATGTACTAGAAATGGAATTACTCTAAAATCTATCTCTATGCCTCAAATATATATCTAGCATAGAATTGGTATGATGATCTAGCTAACATAAAATATTCTTAAATCATTTATTTAAAATTTACGGATAGTTTGAATGCTCCTCAAAAATTCTCAGAGTTAGATCATTGTGAACTTATTATGATCAATACTTGATTACAAAACACAATGCTAAGATATGGATTACAGTTTCGCATTGATTAATGCCTTGTTTATGCGAATAATAAATTATATAAAATTGTCTTGGCCCAAATAATTTTTATTTGGCTAATTCTGTATTGAAAACAATACTTAAAAAATTATAAAAAGAGCTCTTAAAATTAAACATTTACCTTACATTTTACAAACTATAACAAGGATCATTCAACTGTTGGAAATAAAATACAAAGTAAAAAATAATAATAATGTTTTCTTATTAAAAAGCCTTTTTTCATAATGCATTTATCTTAGGATCACCGTAGAAACAACCCAAAAAAATGCCACAGAATTGTTATTTGTCGAACCTATTTGCGATATTAAAAAATAAAACCAAAAAAACTAATTATCAACAAATAATGTTAAGCTTACCAGACCTAATTTAAAAATTAATAGCGAATTGATTATAGCATTAACACTAACTTAGGCGTCTCAATCAGTAAATCTTCTGGTATTCGATTTGGAGAGAGCCTTTCTCAATATTAAATTGCCTTTTGAGGATACCTGAAAGATTCCATTATTTTTTGTTGTTGTGGTTCAAAAATATTAAAGAAAGAAAATGATTTTTAATTGTTTTCTTATAAATTAATGCGACTTCCGTTTGGTATTAGTATTTGATGAAGCCCCTTCCGATTCTCCATGGTAGCACTTATATAATATTAATAGCATGTTCATTACTTGTGTATGAGTTGATATATGACTAAGGAAGATTGTGTATAACTGTCTTTTATATGGATAACTTAGGTTATTCTTCATCTTCTGAAAGTGAAATTATTCTTGCTTATCATAGGTCTCATGCTAATAATTTAACAATTATGGCTCCGTTTCAATTTGCCCAACAATTTCATAGTAATTCACCAGCAGATTTAAAATTAATTATAGCTGACTGTTAGACAATAACACTAATGTAGATGAGCCTATAAATAATCACATAAAACTATTAGGGATGATGTGGGATACTCATAATGATACTTTATATAATAAAAATAATGAAATGGATCCTAAAGCAAACACTTTGAGATCTATTTTATCTACTATAAATGGTCTATTTGATCCACTAAATATTGGGCTTCCTGGGAAAAAACAGGGCTAAACTTTTTTTTACATAAACTACAAAATAACAAAGATTTAACTTGGGACAAAAAAATTAGGATAGTCTAATTTACTTAAAAGAATAATATAAAAATATTGCTCACAAATATAATAAAGTACAAAAAACCAGAACCCCTAAGAAGATTTATTGCCGGGATTTATGCTTCTTTCATAAATATTTTATAGCCATTTACTGAACGCCTAGTAAATAATTATGGTTAGTGTTCTTGTATTTACAAATACAAATAGTAGTGAGCCTGCCATTTTGTTGTTGCAAAAAATAAAATTAATATTAATTTTTCAAATTAAAAATACTAACAGAATCTATTTTCCAGTCTAGAAGCCCTATTTGCCCGTAACATTTGAGGCTATATGTACAAATGTCTTTAAATAGAAATGTTTGAAATTTAACTACACTTTCACACCTTTAAAAAAATAAATAAATTACATTTATATACTGATCAGGCTAACATTGAGTTGCGGATTATAAATAAAGCTTTCAGTAGAAATTAAACAAAAATAGAAAGCGAAAAGGACCATTATAAATAATCAGCTGAATTTTATTGAAACTGCCCATGCTGACCAAAAAAACACACGACCGATAACTTTTCATCATTGTGAAGGATCTCAGAATCCTAGTGATTTATGTTACTCGATGTGCTTCATATAAGCGTTTTATTAAAAATATTCACTTATTTAAATGGACCTATATTTAAACAACAATAAGAAGCCGGTTAAAAGTCACTGTTCCAAATTCCTTATATAATAATAATACAGATTTAATATTACTGTTAATATTCAAACTTTTTCTTTTGTACCCTTATTTAAATTAGATAGGTTTTCTCTTTTGAAATAAACTATTTAAGGCTATTCACCAAACTTTCGTAAAGAAAATTGTATATCATATTTTATAATTGAAACAGTTTAAAGCTTAAAGTACATGAGAAAAAACCCCACTTTGTTTTTCAATTCATGACCTAATTCAATATACTTTATAGGAGAAAAATTGTAATGTGCATTTGTTTTAGAGCCCAATATCAACTAATGGAAAATTTTCAGGAAACAATCAGTATTTTAATAAACCCAAAAAATAATCTTTAAAAGAAACAAATCTTGCGTCAACAAACTCATCTTTTTCTTGCAATAAAACCAATATAATTAGAGAGTAAAGAGTAAATTTGCAAACTTAGATGCTGATTGATTTTAATCAAAAAATCCAATTCTTGCTGCAGACATAAAAAACAATCACGGTATATATGACATAATGATTCCAAGAATTACGTGTTAAAATGAAAACAATTTGCCAGGTGTACTATAAAATTCTAGCATATAAATGTAAAGAAAGGAGTTTTATATTACAACAAGGCTTTCATTTAATTTAAAGAAAAACATTTTCGCCAAAGGACTCCATTAATGAAAACGTAAGAAATAAACGCTTAAACTTTCTCCATAACCATTACAAAGATTATAGAATAAATCAATCTCAAATTCCATTTAAGGAGAGAAATATTTTTCTTTGAAACCACATAGCACCTTTTTAAATATAAAAATAAAATAATAGATGTAGTAGAGTAAAGAATTTAACATTATTAATTATAACATTGCACATACACTAAGCCTGTACCCTTGTTCTATGTAAAAATGTAGATAATAAATGTTTTAATTCTGCATTTGAAATTCATGTGTTTGACTTTGGATTCCCACAACTTATAGTTAGTGACCAGGGAAGTAGTATAGTAAGCTCAGTGCAAATTATTAAAAACTTTCTTGATGATGTAGATGTTAAAAATTATTTAACTCTCCATAATATTAAGATTTTAGAGTTTTCACCATACCCTGGTAACCAAATGCTAGTTTCTGGGCAGGCGTTAAGTTGAATCTTAGTCAAACAGACTTGCTTCTTGAAAAAATATAATATTGGTCAGTGCTTTATAGGCAAAAAACATATTAGAGCAGGATGAGTTTTCTTTATTAGTTAGCCGGAAGCAACATGCTTATAAATAATAACAATGGGTCACGACCACGGTTAGCATTTAAGCCAATATTAGAAACCCTGAGTCTTGCGATCCAAATATCCATTTTGCAATAACACCGGAGCAGATATTGCTTGAAGATTATATGAGGTTTCCAGCCTCTGCAGTTGTTTTCTTCCTCATTGTATTTTCATCCTGATGCGATACTAGATCATTCAGATGCATCAGATTGCGTTCTCCCTGTGTGTGAACCTGATCAGGATCAGTTATAGTTGACTTTTCAAAAATACCGAAAAGTTAAATCTAATTGAATGATTTGTACTATGATGAATTCTTAGCAAACCTACAATATCTTGCCACTAACCAGCAAAAAGATAAAATAATAAAAAAAAAACCCACACACTTCACTGGGGGAATTGGAGATATTGTAGCCATTAAAGAAAAAAATTTTGCCTAAACCATACTTTTATACAGGATGGTGGGAACAGTACAAGATATAGAAAATAATAGTTTAAGAGAAACTGTTTCTGTAAAAATTAAAAACCTAACCAAGAAACAATAACCCGACACATATCGGACATAATCTTATTAATAAAAAAGCATCTCATTAATTTCTTATGAAAATCTGCCTATAAAAACAGTTTCCACCACTAATGATAATAATAGCTGATGCGACAGCAGGGTAAAAATGGAAAGCTGCAGTTCATTCATGTAGAGAGCTACAAAAAAAGCTCTTAGCACCAAGGGCAACTTTAATATCTCCAAATATATAATAGTCAAATGAATATCTATGTCCTTGTTTAACAGGAACATGATATATATTGAAAAAAACAATGCTTAAAATTAATGCGTTTTTCCCAATTTAGTTTACTATTCATCAAAATTTAAATTCTTAATAGAATTTAATTTTTGTCCCCTCCCAGTGTAAAAATAATATACTTATATAATGTATGATATTACCTTTATATAATATATATCGGTTAAATTTTATATATTATATATTTTTTATTGTTGTGTTTTATTTTTATTATTATGGCCACTGGAAGTTGAAGATTTGAAAATAATGCACCGTTTTCTTTAATAAAAAAAAAACCAAAAACAAATTAATATGAATGATATATTTATATATTTGTTCATTTTGTTATAAAATAACATTAATAATAATAAATTAAATATAAATAATTTTCTTAGTGAAACAACTTAAAAAATTTATCTTTTCTTGCATCCCATTTCACTTGCTGGTTTGTTTACATATAAATGAATCCTCAAGCGAAAGCCGAATCATGCCAGCTCTGCAAAAAATGATGCAAGAAAGTGATTTGCAATAAAAATTAGGATTGGCAGAGTGCCAGACCCTATACAATATCTACAGGAGCAAGACTGTGTTCTTTGCTCTGCCTATTTAGGCAAATAAAAATTTTTCTTATTTGAGAATCAACAACTAATTCAGTCAAACATGACATAATAAAAATAATAATACTACAAAAAACTAATAATATTTATATTTTATTTACAGATAAACAAAAAAAAAAAGAAATCTGGATGCGAACCTACTACCCATGCTATAAGATAGAAGGCCAGCTTAGAGAAGAGGGCCCCATCCATTTTTTGGTTTTTAACCATATCTCCATACAGAATGATGTAATCAGTTTCCTACTTTGCCGAAACTTCCAACAAAGGTTGAGCATCATTTTTTTTTAAAAGACTTAGGGTTTGTATGCTGACTAATCCAATCTTGGTCTCACATTCATTTGTATAAATGAATTTAGAGGGGTGCTGAAAGGGGGATCTAATATTAAATATAACCAATTTTGCCTTTTTTAAACTATACTATAGAGTGAATATAGATTGTGGAATAAAAATGAATAAATTTGAATTTTCATGTTTAATACTGTGTAATAAAAAAAAGTGTGTATATTAACTGAGAAATAATAATAAAAAAAAATTAAAAAAATTGAGTAACATTATTTTTCATTATAGAGAGTCTAATTAAATCCTATCCTTTCAAGAAAAGCGATTGCCCCTCAGTATTTGGCAATAATAGAGGGCTAAGCAATTTTGAGTCAACAGAAAGAAAGCGGAATCAGCAAGTAGCAAGAAAGCCAGATTCTATTCCCCCTTATATAAAAATTAATAATAATAAATAATCTTAATTCATCTATAATCTCTTCAAATCAATGTAAATAACACTGAATTTTGAGTATAGTATTTTTTTTATTCCTAAGGATGCCCAAAGTTTCTTTCCTAATTATTTTTTCTTCATTATGCAGGTCATCTTCTAAATCTCTTTCCCTAATATTTCGCCTCCCATTAAGTCACCACCTACATTCTCTTTACCTGTCCAACATGGTGTTCAGCACCATATCAGACATCTGTCCTCCAACTTTCCCTCGTTGCTAGACGTCTGCCCCCCGCCAGACAAACTCAAAGCAGCTCAAGCCGAGTTTCGAGCACATGTAGAGACTAGGGTTATTGTCGTCTCCTTCTAGACGTGCCTTTAGGGCTCACCATCTTCACATGGTGCCAAAACCTTCGGGTGCGTGATGCGAGACGTGATGTGTGGAGACTTTTAGGTTAGCGCGCTTTGAATGTCTCTACACACCCTGACGTACCCGGTTCCGCATTATTCAGTCCTTTTACTCTTTCGCTCTGGTGGCGCCAACCATCTTTTCAAAAATTGGAATATGCGTCAGGGCATATTATCATATTCCTGTAGCAATGCCTGATGGACATTAAAAAAACCGCTGTTATTACCTCCTTTTGGAATTATTAGAGATTTGTATACTATAATGCCCCATCTTCTTAGATGTGCATAACCTAAACTTTTCACCAGTTTATTAATACTATACTGCGTGGCTTACCTTTCGCCTGGGCTTATCTCGACAACCTTCTTGTAGCAAGTGCAACTCCTGAGGAGCATCAGGATCATTTGCGTGCTGTTTTTTGCGCACGATTAAACGATGCTGGAATGCGACTTAATCTCGCGAAGTGTGTACTTGGTACATCATCTCTCACTTTCCTGGGCCATACTGTTTCTCCCGAAGGTGTTAAACCACTCTCCGATCGTGTTGATGCCATTCGTGCATTCCCTCTTCCTCAAACACAGAAACAACTTCGTCAATACTTAGGAATGGTAAACTTTTACCACCGTTTCCCTTTCGTTCAGCTTCCGAACTTCTTCGTCCACTTACAGCACTTATTACGAATTCAAGTGATTGTCATTTCTTGATTGGACGATTGAGGCAAGAAAAGCTTTTGACGCTTCAAAGGAAGCTCTAGCTGCTGCAACACTTCTTGTCCATCCTCAGGACTCTGCACCAACGCGTATTCAAGTCGACACTTTCCGACTTATGCTGTCTCAGGTTGGCTGTCTATTCCATCAGTATTTGAATAACGATTTGGTGTACCATTAGCCTTTTTCTCGGCAAGCTTCAACCTGCGAATCAGTATAGTACTTGTTGGAGGTGAAGTTGCTGGCAATAGTACCCTAACTTACTCGCACTTCAGGTCTTGCATAGAAGGTCGAGATTTTCACATCTTAACCGATCACAAACCTCTTACGTTCGCGATGATTTCCCGTCATGAACGACATTCTCCCAGAGAAGCACGCCACCTTGAATACGTCTCCCAATTCACCACTGACGTTCGGCATATCTCTGGGGTAGATAACATGCCCTTTCGCGCATCCAGATCGACTCTATTTCTCCTATTCCAATCATAGATTTTGAAGCTATGGCACAGCTCCAAGAGGACGAAATCATCGACCCCACATTAACTTCTTCTTTACGGCTAGAGTGGATAACACTCCCGGGTATCAAGAGGAAGTTGTTATGTGATACGTCAACCTCTACTCCTCGTCCATACGTTCCTTCTTCATACAGGAAAGACATCTTCTTCAATCTCCATTCCCTTTCTCACCCCGGCATCGAGGCTTCGCGAAAGCTTGTTTCAGCACGCTTTGTGTGGCCCGGCGTCAATGCCGAGGTGACGAAGTGGACACGCAATTGTCTTTCCTGTCAACGGTCTAAAGTTCAGAGGCACACTAAAAGCCCTCTTGGCTCCTTCTTACCACCAGGTGACAGGTTTGAAAAGGTTCACATAGATATTGTAGGACCTCTTCCTCCTTCTAATGGCAAACGCTACCTTCTTACTTGTATTGACCGGTTCACTCGATGGACCGAAGCCATTCCTCTTTCTGTTGCTTACTTCGGAATCCATGCTGACAGCTTTTATGCACGCATTTAGGTTTTTCTCGTTCGCATCGTGGGCGGCGCCGCTACCTCCTCATCTTTGTCCTTACAAAACAGGCACGGGTCTTACGAATCTTTTATTGGAGAGAATTGATGCACCTCCTTGCTTCAGAAAGATCATCACCACTTGCTTTATCCAAAAAGCAACGAGCGAACGCAGAACGCAACTTCCATCGTCAGCTTAAGGCTTCCTTCGGCCTGAGCCCTCATCCACAACCGAACATTGGCGACAGACACTCATTGTGCCGCCTTCAAAGGTAATGCCCTTAGGTATCTCGCACTGCCACTCACAAAGAGGATGTATCCAATGCTTCTGCTGGCAGAGCTATAGTCTACGGCTTCCACTCCTTCGGCGCTTCACCGCGGAGGAGTTTCTTTTCGCACATCTTCTCCGTTTCTCCCTTATGCTGACCCATTTTCTTATTCTAAACCGCTTAAGGCGCTGTGCTTCGTCCGGGAGACCCCGACTCCTACCATCGTCACCACAAAGCTGCCATTAACCATACATTCTTTCGTACCTAAGGACCTCTCTACATGCACACATGTCTTTGTAAGGCCCACAACACTGACTCCGCACCGCACTGCTTTTTCAACCTAGCGATCACAGACGTATCCGAATAGGACCCTTTTTCCTGTGTTACTTCCAGGCAAAGGTAGAAGTTTTTTACCTAATTCGAACGCTCCCCACACGCACAGACGTCGCCTATCAATTGCTCGACCGTCTAGTCAGCGTTCTCTGAAGTTCAATCCTCCTGATACATCCACACGGACATTCGGAATTGACTTCCGCCAAAGATCAGTTTTCATCCCTGTCATAACAGCACGACTACCTAAACCTACAAACATTCCTGTTTCACCTTCCCCCTTTCTCTTCCCCCTACGTATCTCACCCCGCCACCCCTCCCTAAGACATTATCTCACTGCCTCCAGCTTTAGCTCAACGTCTAGCACACACGATGAGGTAACTTTCAGCTCCACAAACCTCACGTCTCGAGATATATTCTTAGCTATGTAGAACGCGATATAGCCCACACCTGCCACGAATGCTGCCCCCTACAGCCTCGCAAACCTTCCGCGGCCCCTCTCTTCGGTCTGCCCTTTCAATACCTCCTTCTACTCAACGTAGTTCGAGAAGTGGCAGACAGATTCGTTGGCCGAGTCGTTATCTCGACTAATCTACCTGGACCTCGATTAAAAGCAATCTTGCCTGCTCACCCCCTCCGTTCTTGAAGTCGCGTCGTTCAAAATCATTTTTAAATAACTAATACTGTATTAACATGCTATGTAACGTTAAGTATTTTATGAACAACACACTATATGTTATGTGCAAATTAACATCTGAAAGTAGTCTTTGTTTATCATGACAACATCAATTTTGCTTTAAAGCCGTTGACTTAATGCCCTTCGTTCTTGCTCGTCCGCTTTTTGAACCAACGAGGATGAATAGAGCGTTTAACTGCTGCAACACTTATTATCTGCTAATAAAACTGTAAAGATGATTACCCTCACATTTATCCTGAACAAGCTTTAGGATCGTATATGGCTCATCATTATTGGAGTCAGATAGACACCATGATCTTTATAAGCAAGAAAAATTTCACTTTCAGAAGATGAAATTACACCGCACAACATATATATATAATATATATACTATAAATAATAACTGATCATATATATATATATATAATATAATATATATATAATATATATATATATATACTATATATATATATATATTATAATATATATGATATATATATATTACAGTTTGTCATCACCCACTCACTGCGGCCAGCAGCATTATTTCAAGGTAAGTGAGCTATGTTGTACGCAGCACAACATCGTATCAGACATAGTTCCCCATACTAACTCCCGCCATACAAAAATTACGAATGAATGCCCAGCACATATGCCAGCTCTTTTTTAAAGTTAGGCGATCGC
>JABUQX010069868.1:32500-35000 GCA_015478945.1 Trachelipus rathkii | reverse complement strand
CACACACACACTACACACACACCACACCACACACACACCTACACACACACCCTCTCTCTTCTCTCTCTCTCTCTCTCTCTCTCTCTCTCTCTCTCTATAATATATATATATATATATATATATATAATATATATATAATATATATTATATATATATATATATATATATATATATATATAACTTATATATATATATTACTATATATAATATATATATATTATTATGGAAGTTTGGACATGAAATGCACACTCATGGGAGCCTTAAAATAAAAGGAGCTAAATATGGCAACCGAATCATCTTAATCAAACAGTAATATATTTCTTAAAGGACTTTATTTAATTTTGAATATCATACTAAACCACTATTTTAAGTTCAATAATCCCAAAGTAATTTTAGGAATTTGTACTTTTGACCCTGCTAAAAGCATTTGCGAATGGTTTTCTTGTTAGTACAAATTAAAATGAGAGTCAGAGGGAAGATATAGGGGTTCCATCACGTTCGAGTTTGCTAAAAGAAAAGTTACAGGAGGAAAAAACTTCTGAAGAAAGAATGGTTGTAGCCAAAACTAAAAAAGTTCGCTAAAATCTCCCAAAGCAATCATAGCAGTGACAGCACTCAAACACCACACGGATTAATAGTCAACCATATTCAATTCCGATTTCAAGAATCAGTTAACCAACGTTTAAAACCCTATATTTTAAAATAAATTGAAAATTTATAACAAACTTAAAATTAACTAATCCATATTTGATTATCTATTTACCTGCGCTAAAAAAAAACTAACTAACATTCGTCAAGAGTGAAAAAAGCTAGAAAAATTAAAACAAATCTGTATCATACAAATCACAAGTCCTTTTTCATATTAAGTTTAAAAGTAAGGCGAATGAATAAAGTCAATTATGTAGAAATCCATGAACTATGAACAAAAAATAATATAACAATAGAAATGTGGCCACGTCAATAAGGAAAAAACCTTCCGCAATGGATGCACCTTTGGATCACATCTAATTGTGGCGCACATATCATTATGCATAGTGGATGAAAATCAAAATGGTTGTAAAGGTAAGGGGTGGTCACTCTCAAATCCCATGCGATGATTGAGTGGAGAAGTGGATGAAGGGTTATGTTTGGGAATCGTCTTTCTCAGTACCCCTAGGGAATGACATTTGGGATCTTTTTAAATAGTCGAATACTAAATATGGTTTGTAGATGTGCAAAGTGTAGTGTGCGTGGATATGAGAAGGGACTAGAAGCGGAATGTGGGCCCACCAGAATAATCCAGGATTGTACCCATGTGTTTTAGTAAGCTTGAAAGTACAATGTAATCGCTCTTTTCAGATTATAAAAAAAGTTATTAATTGCCCTTGGCTCTGCTGAGGAGATTAGATTTTCGTACTGGACCATGATGGAATAACAAATGTCAATAAGAAAGTTAAAAATAAGAAAATAAAAAATGGACGTGATGGCTAAGTAGCTCGCCTGCAACTTTTAGAAATATGCTGGTAGGTGCATGAATGACTTGGATATTACCTTAGCAGATGCATTATTCATTTTCTGGTTTATTTAGGTTTTAATGGAGGGTCTTGCTACGATGATCAGTGGTTAGAGTTTTGAAAAAGTGCATGCTTAGCTTTATTGTGGTGACAATTGCTGTTAACATTATTTGTTTTGTATCCTCTTAGCTTAATTATGGTATATGTGCTAAGAATTTGAATGCTGTTTGCACTGCTATAAAAATGGAAGTATTAAGTTATAAGCGAATTGATGGATGGATGATTAAATTATTTTTGGTAGTATTATATTTGATGCTGGAAATTGCAGGTTCTAAGGGCTAGATGGAATAATCCTTGAAAGCCCCCGTGCTTTTACTTTTATTGATTTTCTTATGATTTTTTCATGTCCTTATGTGTAAGTAGAAGGTTGAAAGAGACTATTAAGCACTGGAACCTAAAAGAATGTCAGTCCAATCTCTCACTTCATATGTCAACTGTTTTTCATCATTAACGCCTATCGTTTTTATTATCTGCTTATTTGACGAAGTTAAATAAAAATTCCTTGTACATGTTGAAAATCTAAAATAACATATAAGAATTTACAAAATGAATATCAAACAGCTCGCAAGATAAAAATTGCTGGCTGGTATGACGTGTACTTCTATTTAGAAACATGTGATAAAATGTCGGGTTTTAGGTTTTAAGAAGAAAATGTTTATAATTGATCAAAATTGGTACCTTTCATCTTAAAATAGCAACTCTTAGAAAAATAATTTTGTGACATGTGAAATTTATACCAAAAAGATATAACATCATTGCTAGAAAACTCCTAAAACTTTGAATTCAAAATAATAATATCAATGTGCAGTATGTTCTAGTATAAACACAGTTATTGAGAGCTGACCATGCACCAAACTAATTATTATAGACCCCATCCTGTACATAACGAATAAAACAAAACACTATACAAAAATACATGAAACAAAATGCCATAAAATAAAAGCAAC
>JABUQX010069868.1:12500-15000 GCA_015478945.1 Trachelipus rathkii | reverse complement strand
TAAGTATTTGATCTTTTTTATAATTTTATCTTACAAGTTAATAAAGTTATATATATATGATATATATAATATATATATATATAATATATATATATATATATATATAGTATATTATATTATATATATATAAGTATATTATAATATATTATTATATATATATATATATATTAATATATATATAATATATACATATATATATATAATATATATATATATATTATATAAAATATATATAATATATATATTAATATTTATATATATATAGATATAATATATATATAATATATAATATATATATATATATATAAATATATAATATATTATATATATATATATATATATATATATATTAAATCGTTGTTTATTAGCTTTTCGAATAAATATACTTGTAGTTAAAAGAATAAAGTAATTTATAACTGAAATAAATGGCATGTGATTCATATATATTATATATATATATATATATATATATTATAATATATATATATATATATATAATATATATATATATTAAATATATATATATACTATAGCTCAAAAAATAAAAATAACGCACCACTAGGTAAATGTCAGTCGCAGGAACGGAAAAGCCCTAGCCCCATGAAACCCTACACCAACACAGACAACATCAGTGTAACTATGTAACCACCCGCATAGAATTTGCTGCAGTATTGGGGCCGTCACCGCGATAAATTTTAGGAAAAACATAAAACCACGTAGCTAGACCAGGGAGAGTTGGGGGTAGGTTATGTTCGGGGCGTATAATCGAGCATGTGATCATTTCACGTTACGAAGCGACTCCGATAAACATGGGATGATAGTTGCCGTCAACTGTCAATCGAGATCAGTGCGTGCAAATTAACAACACTCAGCGACGAAGAACACGGTAACGGGCCACTTGTTCGACGTTTCGATGTAGTACACACAACGTTTCAAGGGATGGTCCAACGGTACCAGGAAACCCTGACACATGATCGCCGGCGAGGACAAGGTAGGCCCAGGGCCACGACACCCGTGGAAGACCGATTTATACGTTTGCGTGCATTACAAGAGCGTCACACAACGGAACAACATCTGTAGATACAAGCTGGCGGAGGTACACGGTTACCCAAGGGTGAGTGGACAATACCAAGTGCGTCGAGTCTTGCGGAACATAGTTACCCGAACCCTTGCAGGCCTTCCATAGGTCCACCGCACACCACGGCACATCGAAGGGCGCGACTGGCATTTGCTCGAGAACACATCCATTGGACGGTCGACGATTGGGCTCTTTAAAGGTGCTCTTTACGGTCGAGTCAAGAGTGTCTCTGTACTCCTCGGACAGGCGTGCTAAGAGTATACAGACGACCGACGGTGAGTCTCGCGCAAATTAATGTGCTAAGGTGCCGCCGTTTGGAGATGGGTCGGTTATGCTCTGGAGAGGCATCTCATTATCGGGGCCTACGGAGTTGAACATCTTCGATGGAGGCACTCTTACAGCCGTAAGGTATATCACAAACATCCTCGAACCATATGTCGTGCCATATGCCCCCTACATCGGTGACTCTTTCATCCTAATGCATGACAATGCAAGACCACACAAGGCCCAATGTGTGAACGACTACCTTAAGGCGATTCAAATTACGGCGTTGGAGTGGCCAGCATATATTCCGGACCTCAACCCAATCGAACATTTGTGGGATATCCTGAAACGTCGGATCCGACAGCTGCAACCACCTCCACGGACCCTCCCGGAACTGCGACAGGCACTGCACGACGTATGGGATCAAATCACTGTCCAGGACATTCGCCCACTATCGAGAGCATGCCAAGATGGTGTCAGGGGACAGTCATTCGTGTCCAGAGGGGTCATACACGGATTGAATTGATCCCAAACACCCCCGCGGCCTGTCGCCGTAAGATACCAACATTGTATGTTTTTGTAGCGCCGAACCTCCGAACCCACTGCGAGACTTTGCTGAACTTGGCCTCAACACTCTTTCAACCTACGCGTTGGGGAGGAAATCCACCATGTTATGTCGTTGTCCAATAAAGGTCTTCGCGTTCTTCAACCTTTTCTAGCCTTCCTTCGCTACCCACCCTTTTTGGTGCGTTTAATTTTTGGGTACGAGTAGTATATATATATAATATATTATATATAATAATATATATATAAATTTTATATATATATATATATATATAGTATATATATAATATATATATATAGTATATATAATATAATATATATTATAATCTATAACAACTCCCAGGAAGGGCTTTCGCCCTGTCAGTTGAACCAGCGTTTTCTCCTTCTGGCCCGAAACTCTTAACCTTAGAACACTCTAGAAAACCATTTCTCGGCGTAATGGTTTCCGACGCCAGTCCTCGAGTTCAACACTCTCAGGTAGGGTTTTGGCCCTTTCAGTAGAACTAGCATCTTCTTCCATTAGACCTCAAAACTCGTTCTCCCAGAGTTCTCCAGATGATTGTGCTTCTAGGCGCATAAGAATCCAACGCTGGT
>JABUQX010069868.1:5000-7500 GCA_015478945.1 Trachelipus rathkii | reverse complement strand
CTACTGTATCCGGGAATCAACTTAAACTTTCAGTAACCAAGAGCACGAGTCCAGCCTTGGGTCCCTAAAAATGCAAAATAACTTTTGATAAAAGAACACTCTTCTAAATTTTCTATAATATAAAACTTAAAACTTTATAAATTTTCTACTTACCCAATTTTGGGGCTTTTTCCTCTCTTATAATTTACTATTCTTATTCACCTCTCCCAATTCTTTCTTCCCTTCATCAGTCTCCTCCATCCCGGTCAACCTTTGCTGAGAGAGTCTAAAAACAATCTACTCTTTCTTTAAAAAACTCAAATTAACTTACTTACTATTTTTTCTTTCTCTTCTTCTTCCAGTTGGTTATTCAAGTTATATCCATCCGTCCATAATATATATATATATATATATATATATATATATATATATATATATATATATATATATATATATATATATATATATATATTAAATATATATATATATATATATATAAATATATATAACTATTATATATATTGTATATATATATATATATATATATAATAATAATATATATATATATATAATATATATATATATTAATATATATATATATATATATATATATATATATAAAGAATTTTGCAAACTTTAAGATATAGCAATATAAATGATGTCACGATTGGAAAAAACTTGCTTGTGGAATTATTTTCCCAACTCATCATTAAAAAAAACAAATAAAATGTTTGTTTCTAATTTATGACTATTTAGAACCATCTGTTTATGTGCTATAATCATGGGGAAAAAACATTTTCAAGACTATTAGTATGGAAAACTGTTCTAGATAATTAAAAAAAAAAGTATAAATTAATGTAATATGAAAAATTTATATAAAAAAAAAATCTTTATTTATTATGTTCATGTTTTTTAAATAAATTAAAAAAAACGAGGTCGTTTTTTTTTCTTGAACTTCAACTCTTCTAATAACTAATTCAATTGGTTTGTATTAATAAAATAAGTGGATATTTTCCCATAGACTTTCAAACAAATCATTTTATATTAAGATACAAAAAGGATTAAAAAAAACCCAAATTATATATATATATATATATATAAATATATAATAAATGTTTATAATTTATATATCTAAATATATATACTAGATATAATATATATATATATATATATATATATATATATATAAAAAAAAAATATATAAAAATATAATATATATATATATATATATATATATATATATATATATATATATATATATATATATATATATATATATATATATTATATATATATATATATATATATATATATATATGAGGAAGTGTTCCCTTTCATCAAAATTTTAAATAGAAATTCATTTTAAAAATTTTAGTTTGGTAAAATTTAATTTTACTAAAACTCTTACAACAATAGATTTTTTCCACCTATTCTTTCAATATTTTATAGAATCATATACTTGCACACACATACATATATATATTATACATATATATATATATATTATATATATATATATATATATATATATATATAATATAATATTATATATATATATATTATATTTTATTTATTATTAATTATATAATATATTATATATATATATATCTTTTACCTTCTCACTCCTCACCATCACATCATGGGAGGGGCCATACCGAGTCCAAATACCACGCCGGCGTAACCGGCCTCCTCCAGAGATATTCCAGGGATGAAATGCTCCAGATTGCTCTGGGTTGAGTGTTAGATAGACAGGGAAGAAAAAAGACCTGGTTAGAGTATTGGCAGATATTTGTGATGGCTTGGTTGAGGTTGATTCTGTGTTTGTAATATTGCAAGTAGGAGTGTTGGCCTCATCTTAATTTAGTTAAGGAAGACAGACTGGTTCTTGGTAATGAGTAGGATTCTGATGGTATTTCTGGTGGGTGTTTGTTTAGAATGCTGTTTGGTGGTCTGCGTCTTAAGTAGTAGTTTTCTGTTAGTGTTATGTGGATTTGTTTGGTGTATGATATGTTGTTTTGTGGAGGTGTTATGCTGTTCAGAATTTTTTTGCAATACATAGCTGATGAAGAAGGAGGTTGTTTGAGTCTGTGGTGGATGGGGTTAGAGACGGCAATGTGGCATGGGTGTTGGGGTGTTTGAGTTTTGGTAAAAAATTGTTTGCCTATCATATCCAGGTGTGTGTCTATGGGTAATATTTTGGCTTCTTCGTGTAGGTGTTGTTGTGGACTTGTGGTGTAGCTGATGTGCGTCCTGTTATATTTCTTAGTGCTTTATTTTGTGTCCTTTGGAGTTCCTTATGTTGTTTTTAGTCAGTAGTGGGTGCCAAGTTGGAGAAGTGTAGTTTAGAGTTGAACGAATGTTTTGTTTGTAAATGGTGGTGGATATCTGTTTATTGTTTGTGAAGTCTGTGCCAGCGATGGTTCATAATATGTTCAGTTTCTTGTTTGTAGATGAAATTATGTTATCTGTGTGTTTTGAGAAGGTGAGACGAGTGAGAAGTGTTACTCCGATGATTTTGGGA
>JABUQX010069867.1:0-24137 GCA_015478945.1 Trachelipus rathkii | reverse complement strand
GAAAATCCTATTGTATAATTTATTGCATTACCCTGCTCTCATTATGCCGTAACTCAGAGAGCACCCTATCTGGAACTAGATAGCATACCTGTTACCTAGAGTTGTGAAAAACATCACATCTATTAAACTGTCTCTTGAGATTAATAGTGGTCAATTAATATAGTACAGTCGCCACTAAACTACTGCACGTATGCTGGGAGTCCATAGCGAGTAGAAGGCCTGCAACTTCACTGCAATATATATCATCAATGTATCTCATTAACATCTGACTGTAAGAGCTCACTGAGCTATAGCTCTGCTTCTCTGTTTACGATTAAAATTGTTACTTATACATTTAGTGCATGTGTCTCAGTTGTTGCATTTTTCATTGACCTCTCTGAGCCACACGTCTAGTAGAAATTCGGTAGCATAATACTTAACTTCTCATTACATAGATCCGTTCATGTTTCACCCTAGGTTGAACATGACGGGACGTCCACTGTATTTAGATTTGATGAAGACATCATACCTAGGTTATATTGGCATCCATACAAGTAGACGTACTAAAGTTACCACATTCATTATCCCGAATATACGATCACTATTAGAGAGTAAACTTGCTACTAACTTATGTAGGATTATATGCGGAAGAGTAACGTCTATATGCACTATCATAGTGCTTAGCACTATTTGATATAAATATAATTTGTCTATTCCTAGGGAATTAGTACTAAAAATATGGATTTCCATGATTTGCAATATCGTAAAACAGGCGATTTGTATACTAGGAGCAATATCGAGAAGATATTTATGGAATATCAGCACCTCCGATTACTGTAACATTATAAAAAATGGTCGAATTTCAAATTCTACTTTTTTTTGGTTTACCCAGTGTAAGTTTTCTTTATGTTTCCATAAGGGATGACCGAATTTTTGAATTAACTATTCGTTAACGAATAGAATGAGGAGAATAATACGGCAACGAATATTTCGGTATTTTCGGTATACCGAATACTTTTAGCCAGATATATATCGGTATTGGTTGTACGGTATGTCGGCCTGCCTTATTCCACTATTAGTTTTTACTGAGAAAGCACGATCCCTAAAATAATTGCCTCGTAACTCGTTCAAGCATTAGGAATTATTTATTTATTATATCCTTATTTATCTATAATAGCTATGATTTTCGGTTGTTTATCAATTTGAGAAATCAATTTTGAAACACCGGCTTTGAGATAATTTATGTAGTAAATAAATAATAACAAACATACGAGATAACCTATGCTTGGGCATTATTTTAACACGGCTTAGCAATCTTTTATTTATTTCCATTGTACATCTCCGGTATATATTTCTATTTAGCCAATATAAAGACAATGGTATATATAGCTATTACCTCATTATTTAATACATACTTATATTATAGGAATTAAAAAGAAAGTATACGTATTTTAGATTTGTATATCGAGAAATTAATTTATTAATTGCGAAAGGTCGTATGATATCACATATGAGTAATGTCTATACGATACTCACGCAAAAACTAAAGTTACGCGAGAATATAAAAAAAAAGAACAATAACAACTAATTTATAATATAGGTTGAAGTCAAATAAGCAAAATATCTATATTAGAGAATTCAGTATATGAGAGTTAATAAATGATCAATCTGAGTAGGTCAATATACTACACATAAATTAAAGAAAATTATCATAACTATAGATAATAACTAATATATATAATATTATATATTAAACACATTATTTGAATTATGAGCATTTGCATAACTGTATCTGCAGTAAAGTAAATTGGAAAGACGGTGGGCGTGTAACGGGTTAGATATACATATTTACATAAAATCTATATATAGGAAAAGCCACCAGTCATATAACAATATACTGCTGTGAATAAAAAAATAAGACAAATATTATCGAGCGAGTACGAAACTATATTTACGGCCACCTACCAGTGTTCATTAGTAATCGATAAATAATTTAAAAAAAATTTTATATTAATCTACTCTCTCTCTGTCTCGACAAAGTCTCGCCTGCGCGTCATCTCGACGGCATCTAATACGATCTGGCTCTTCTCTCGTACGTGTCGCTCTGCATCGTTCGTTTCTCATCTCTTCTCTTCGTACATCTCTTTGATTCTCAATCAATCTTTAATTTATTTTCTTCTCCTTTCTCCTCTGTGAAGTTTTACTTTCTTTTTTTTTTGACTTTTAACTCCTCTCTCACTCTCTCTCTCTCTCCTCTCTCTCTCTCTCTTCATCTTCTCTCTCTCATCTCACCTACTTCTTCATCTCAACTGTCTTCAGTATCTATTCTATCTACTCTACTCTCTGTACTCCCTATACTTTCTCAAACTATTCCATTGCCTTATCTCACTACTTTACTCAATCTTGTCATCTCGTTCATTCATTCTCTTCACTCCTTTGCGTTGGCATTACACAGATAGTTGAGAATCTCTATTAAATGATTCTTTACCTCTATTTCTATCTATTATATTTCATATGTTCTGACTTCTTAGATCTATCTAAATGTGTATTCTTAGTGCTATTCTGTATGGGTTATCAAAATCATGTCAAGTTAAATCAGATCATTGCTATTTCAATGTGCTTTCACAATTGAAAATCAATTTAATTACATCTTCAATGCAAATGAACATTTATATTCATACGTCAATTAACATCTAAGTGTTTGGTTACAATTTTAATCTATCTATTATCTATTATTACGGTATTTCTAACGCTCTATATAATTATATCTATCTATCCATATATCTAATTCTAATTATTATCTAAATAAAAATTACTTATGCGTAGTCTATATATCTACTCTCTTGCATTCATGACTTTCTTGATGCTCACTATTCAGTCTTTAATTTGGATAGTTTGGGGTGGCACATTATACATGATATAAGCACGTTCAACTATTAATAAAGGACATCATGGACTGAGAGAGGCTAAAATTATATATGCACATTTCAGAAAAGGGGTAGAGCGGTTATGAAAATATTAATAATTGCATGTTTCCCTTAACAAAATCAGTAAAACTAGAAGAAGAACGGTAAGGGGAAAAAAGTTATATAGTATTTAGTACTTAGAACTATTATAAGTATTTAGTATTATATATAGTATATATATATATATATAATATATTATAATTGATATAATATAATATATATATTATAGTATATACTATATATATATAATATATATATATATTATATAATAAATATATTTATTATGATACTTGGGACACATGTAAAAGTATAATCTTCATGGTACGCCACTGATATATATAATAATATAATATGATATTTATTATATATAGTATATATGATATATATATATATATATATAATATTATATATAAGTATATATATATATATATAATATATATATTATTACTATATGATCTATACATACGGTATATATACTAATATAATGCGGTGGGAAATTTCAAATACAGACAAACCGCTTTTTTTTTGAAATTAAAAAAATAAAATTAAAAAATAAAAAAACATTCTCTATATATTGTTTATATTTTCCTAATTTTATTAATAAATTCATTTTCGTATTTTCGGCTGCCATGTACCCCCCACTAGTTGTAATTGAGTAATAATATAAGTATAATTTTATAAAATTAAATTAATATTATACTATGATTAATTATTAAATTATATTATATTATTTATTATTATTGACTATCACCTTAGGATTTGTTGTTGTTTCTCAGTTTCAACTGGGTTTTCGTGCTTTTATCTTTTCAGAATTGTTGTTAATATTTGTATTGATATCTTGTTTTTTATTATCATCATCAGTGGTTGGGATATTATCTATGACCATTATATCTATCTAATTATTATTATTATTAATATAGATTATTGTTATTAATATTTAATTATTAATATTTATTGTTATTTTTATTAATTGCTATTATCGATTATTTGGACACATTAGACATATTCTCGACTAATGACTGATTTTCCTTTCCTCTTGTTGGTGTACATGGGTCTGACCCGAGTTGCTGACTACCATGATTGGCGCTCTCTTTGCGTCTGGCTATTAAAAGAGATTTTACTATGCGCAATCCCGAACAGTTACTCATACCGAATACAAACATCTTGTTCGGTATATTTAATGTAATAATATAATATATTTATATGATATATATATATATATATATATATAATGTAAATAATATATATATAATATAATATATATATATATAATATAATATATTATGATATATAATAGTATAATGGCTTTGTGAGGGTATTGTTCCCGAAGTATTGGAGAATGAGGGCAGGATAGTTCCCTTACAAATAAGGGTAAGTTAAATAAGAGTAACTGGTAGAAATCTAATAGTAAGGGTTTAGTTTTATTGTAGGTCAGTTAGGTGATGATATATGCTGGTATTTTGGTTTTGCAAAGAGTAGTTAAAAGCTAACTGGAAAGGTCGAACTTGTTTAAGAATTTGGATAGAATGAGGTGTAGATAAAATTTTTACTTTGAAGTAACATGATTGTAGAAAATGAGAGATAAGAAACAAAAAATTTATGAAACCGGCATCGTATGTTTGTTTTTTATATCTTGGTACATCTATCATGTAAACGGTCTATATATTATTTATATTTTTCTTTCTCCTTGTGTCCTCTGCTTTGTTAGTGATTATTACAATTGTTTTGGTGGTAATAGTTTTTTTTCCTGGTAATTGGATATCATAATATGTTATTGTTTCGTAATATAGGGTTTGAAGCCTCTATTTGGTTAATGAATAATCTTATTTGAGGTGGAGTTGTGATTTGGTTTTTTATTATTTAAGTTTTAATTTTTATTTGTATTTTTTTTTTTGTTTGATTAGTCAAATATTTTTAATTTTTTGTTATTATTTTTTTTTGTTTTTTTGCTCTTATTTTTTGGATTTTGTTTTTGGATAACAGTTGTTGCTTGCTTTTGCTAATTCTGTTATTGAAACTTATTTTTTGGGTTATGTTTAATTTAGTATTTGTAAGAATGTTGGTTTTTTTTTGCTTAAATGGGGTAGATTATTGGATAGACTGTGTTGTGTGAGTAGTCCTTTTGCTTATTGTATACTTTGTAATTGTATTTTGGTTTGTGTGCGAATCTGAAAAGTCAGAGGGATTGGAGACGGAAGGTTTGAACAAGGTATATGTAAAATGAATGTAAAAAGGAGGGGTTTTGAAAGTACAAAATCTAGATAAGAGTAAGGTGAATCGAATTGGTGGGATGGGTGATGGAGAGTCCCTGGGTGGTTGATAAATTAAAAGTTAGATTGGTGAGCAATTGGAAAACAAGGTATCGTGAGTTTTAAATATTATCGTTACCGCCTATATGTTGGAATGAGGAAAGGAAAGCAAGATGATGCCATGCAGTGTAGTAGAAAAAGTTGTGAAAAAATGATAGGAGGTGCGTTGATGCAAGATTTAAATTTACTGTGGTGAAGCACAAAGTGGACTATTGTCTTGTGAGTGGCGTGCTTGGGTTTCTGGCCAATGAGGGTATGGGAGTTGTGCCTTGTGCTGGGAAATCTACTGGCAGGGCAGGAACCAAAGGAAAAGTGCTGGGTATTGGGTCCTATTACCCACAAGGTCTAGAAAGTAACTAAATGTGGAGTTTGGTAAAACACCAGCTACGAAGAAAGGTGTACAAAAGGAGTGAATGGCGGGGTTTTGGTTGAAGGGGGGCGTGTATGAGGGCCTGGCCCACAGGGGAAATGAAACCGTTACATTGAGCGAGAATACTACTTGTGGAGGTCCTGTCCGCCGGGTGTTTTGAAATCCGGTTGGATGGATTTTTTGTCTGCGACGGCTCGCACTTAAGGCTAATGAGGCCGATATATGTCGGGGGAGGCTTTTTTTTCCTTACACCATGTTATTCCAATTAGCTATTCTGTTTCCGGTGTAGTGTGCTGCACCAATCCCCTCATGTACTGGGAAATGGTAGGAGGTTAAAGAAAGGAACATATATATATATGATATAATTTATCTATTATACATATATATATATATATATATATAATATATATATATATATATATATATATATGATAAAAATAGTATATTTTATTATCTATGTGGTTCACACTTCTGGAAAGTCAGGGGGAAAAAAAAATTGGTCAGGGAAAGTCAGGGGAAACGTTTTTAAAAATATGCGTGAAAGTAGCCCAGGGATAAATTCCGAAAAAAGTCGGGAAATTTTATAAACACGTTCAAACAATAAAGGTGGTTCCGACATGAGGGAAAAATTTTATATATCCATGATATATTTTTTTTTTTTCCTTACTGTATAAACGGTGAATAAGAGTGGTATTTGAATAAGCTCCCTTGCGGATGTATCTGATAAATTGACCATTCCATATGGCCATTCCTTTCCAGTTGCTATCTATGTTGTCGTTCTCATTGCATACGCAATGAACAACGAATTCTTCCGTTATTTCTTGTTTCGGGGTAAGAAGTTTGTCCAAATCATCTCTTCCGATTGAAAAAAGTGTATTGGTAATATATTGGCATGTGTTTAGACTGTATGAACCTTATTTAACTTATCTTGTTTAATCTTTAGCGCCCTTTTTTAGGGGGTTTATACTTTTTGGAGGGTGTTTTTTTTTTTTTTTGAGGGTTTGACGAAGTGATTTCAGAAACTATTAATGGATAATTAACTGATAAACTATTTAACTACAGGCTTTCCAATGCAAAAAACTTAACTGTTTAACGACCAGTGGTTTTGGACTGTCAAACTGTAACCCCTGGGTCATTTCTGTTCTACAGATCTTTTACATACATATGTCTTGTACTTTAATATATGGAACGATTTTCTTTAAAGAGTCCAAGTAAATGCCTGCCTTAACACCAACAACTAAGTTTTGCATTAAATTTTACAATTGAAAGTTTGCTGACGTCGCTGGTTGTAAATCAAAATGATTCAGAAAAATTCGAAGATTTTGTCCCCACATGAAAGTAACAAAGCCTGTCCATGGCTTTTCATCATGGATTATCTAGTATACGTTTTTTTACAATCAAAGCCCAGATACAAGGAAATCAGAAAGGTATTTGATTTATTGCATAAGGCATTGTATCAACCAATAAACCTGAATTCAAATTACTAGATTCGTTGCTGAGAAAAAAAAGGCACTATAAATCAACTTTGCAGTGGCAAGCTCATTTACCCTTGATATTTAAAATTTCAAATATTTTTTAGGATGGTGATTGGGTCCTTCTAAGATACTTGATGAGTTTTTTTTTTTTTTCTTCTTCTAATAGCAACCTTGAGAATCATATGTAATGCCGGAATTGTGTGGCCAAATTATTTAAAATTAGGCACTGATATTTTTGCTATGGAAATCGCGACACGGTGAAAGCAGGGCGTTTCCTATGAATTATAGAGGCAATTAGTGGAGAATCTGAAAGAACATTAGTCTGAGTTCTCAAAGAAAGTGCACAAGCTATAAGATCTCATGAAAGTAATTCAAAATCTGAACTCAAAAAAAGTTGAAAATGTAAGAGCTGCCCATAGGAGAAAAGTTTGAAACACATGCTCACAGAAAAGTGTCCCACAACTACCATAAGAAAGAGAGAAATAAAAAAGGTTTTAAAACAAAAAAAGAATAATTATCCCATGACAGATCAATAATATTTTAGACAAGAGAAAGATGTTAAAACTGAAGGGCTTTAACAGAAGAAGAACGATATAAAATCCAAAAATTCCAATAAATCTTTTGAGAGGAAGAAAAAAGTTTGAACGCTAAAAGATCTCCCCCATTTTAGAACTTTGTTGATCACAGTGGAAAGCTATTTCACACCTAGGCTATTAATGTATGCTTTTAATTTTAATTTTTCTTTTTGTATAAATCAAACTTGTTTCCTTTGGAAAAATAAAAAAGGTATAGGCTGATTACTATTGGTACGTAATAAGGCCCTGGATATAAAAAATAAAAAAAAAAAAATTTTTTTTTTTAAATTCATATCCAGGAGTTGATGAACAATTTCTAAAGTTAAAGTTTTCAAATAATTTAATGTAATGAGCCTTCCCTGAGTAAATAAAAGGGCTGCATATAATAATTAATAATATTTTTTATACAAACTAATCATGAATAAAACCAACACCGGCCTGGTTCAGGGAAAAGTCAGGGAAATCCAAAATTCAATTAATTTTTTAAAGTTGTATGAATCGTGAAGTATATATGTATATATTATATATTATATAATAATATTATATAAAATATATATAATATATATATATAATATATATATATATATATATTATATTATAATATATATATAATAAATAATATATATAAATTATATATACTATATATATATATATATATATATATATTAAAATAATATCAATGAGGGCAGGGGTAAAATGGGTTATGAGTGGAGAATAGTCTGAATCAGCAGGCATTAAGTTGAATGAAAACTGACTTCAAGAAAATGGGAGGGAAATGAAAAACTCAATACTAGAAAATTGATATAAAAATAGGGGAGCAAGGATGGTATAGTTCCCGAGGGATTGAGGAGAGCAGTAATAATAACCCTAATATAAGGGTAAGGGGGGAATAAGGGAAACTGTATCATTTTAAAGTTATACTTGTGAATCCTTTATTTTAAAGTAGGTTTTTTTACCGGAATCTTTGAACGAAACAGGGTACGTCAAGTGATTTGCAGGGACTGATTGGTGAAAAAACACAAGACTTGCATTTAGAAGGTGTAAAGGGGGTTTGGGTGGTTAAAATTTCTTTACATTGAAATAAATGATTTGAGAAAATGAAGAGAGGAAGAATTAATAGAATAGTAAGCAGCTTTTTGGAAGTTTACACTTTAGACCCCGTATGATCTTGGATGGATGTAAAATAAAGGTAAGCTTCTTATGGCAAGGCGTTAGTGTTATAATGGTGGCCGGTAGTAAGGCTCTGTGGGAAAAAGAATCAAAAGTAAGTAAAATGATAGTGAAACGTGTGTACGAATGTGTGGGTGGTAAGAATAAACTGGAGTTGAAAGTGATTTGGTTTTAAATTTATTAATGAGAGAGTGGAGGCAGGGATTGTTTTATGTTCTCGCTTGGTTATTCATTGTTAATGTGATGGGTTTTATGAAAGAAAGCAGTAGGGTGGTGGGCAAAGCGGAAAAGGTGTTAGAATTGATGGCAAGAAATGGAAACGAGCTGGGGTGGCGCGCTCCTACTTATTATATGGGGATGATTTGAAAATTTGGTTCTGGTGGTGAATCTGAAGAGTAGTTTGCAAGAGATTTGATAAGAGGGGGTTGCAGGCGTACGTTAAGACACAAGGGTGGTTTGAAAGTAAATGTAAATTTACAGAGGAGGGGTTACAGGTAAAATGGTGGAGGTGAGTGAGGATGGTCTGCGTGTAAAATCTTGTTAGATTGTGAGCAACTTGAACAAGTATTAATTTAAGAATTTTAATAATTTTAGGAATTTAGAAAATGTTGGATGAAAAGGAAACTGGTGATGCAGGACTGTAGTAGGAAAGTTTGGGAATGTTAAGAAAAAGGTTGGCGGTGAAATTTAAAATCTTGGTGGATATTAAAGGGACTAGAGTCTTTCGAGTGCGCTAAGAGTTTGGCATGAGGGTTATATTGGTTACAGATGTGTTAATGTATATAAGTGGAGCCTATTGTGTCCTGGAATAGAAAGGTAACTGAATCTAAGTACAGACTGTACGTTCAACCTGTGACATCCTTAAGAGCGTGTGAGGGTGTGAGTAGGAATGGGATTACGTGAAATGAGGAATGAAAACGTATTTGGGAGTTTCTTGCGTGTGTTTAAGTAAATCGCGTGCAAATGAGAGAAATGAACCGAGTAGTAAAGGCTTACGATATTTGATGATGGTAATTTGAAAAGATGATGATCAGTCCGGTTGGTTAAGGGGATGTATAGTGGTGAGTGGCTGGGAAAATTCGACCACCTAGGAGTGACCGAGGAAAAAAGTGATCGTGCAGTGACATGGAGTGCCTGAATGAAAGAATGTGAAGTTGAGACCAGGCGAAGAAAGAATTGAGCAACCACACTTAATAGGCAGTGATGGCGGGACTATTTTGGTGAAGGGGGTATGGGTTGGGGAGGGCCCGGGTGAACCCACACTTTGACGAGGATAACCACATTGAAGGGTCCGTCGCAGTCTGTGAAACCCATGATGAATGAAGTTTTTTTTACCAAATAGTTTATTATTTTACTAAGGGGTATACAAAAGGGCGGTAGGGAGGCTGTCTTTTCGACTTGCGTCATGTTCTTTTACTACTTTTCTATTTCCGGTGTGTGCTACTCACCTCACCCCCAATTTAGAGATAGGTTTTGAATGACGATTATATATATATATATATATATATATATATATATAATATATATTATAATATATATATAATATATATTATATATAATATTATATATTATATATATATATATATTATATCAAATGATGTGGATGTTTGTCGACGTTAATTATACCGTTAATAAAGCAGTATTTCTGATTGATAATCCATCTTCTTTCCCCTCCTGCCTCTCCCCAAATCTCAC
Source organism: Trachelipus rathkii (assembly GCA_015478945.1). NCBI lineage: Eukaryota > Metazoa > Arthropoda > Malacostraca > Isopoda > Trachelipodidae > Trachelipus > Trachelipus rathkii. Next base: position 13,598 of record JABUQX010069867.1, on the reverse strand, counting down.
TCCAAACAATTCGATTTTATTTGTTTAGTTTATTCAATGTAGCTACAATTTCATGAATGGTAATTTCGAAGATCTTATTTTGATCACGTATTTTTCGATATACCAAATAGGGATCACTTCCTACATCTAATGTAGGTAGGTGGATAGGAACTATTTCCTACATCTATTTTGGATAGGATTTATTTAATACATTATTCTATATAGTGATTATTTAATACATCTAATCTAGACAGGTGGATAAGAATTATTTATTACATCTAGTTTTAAATTGAGATTATCTCCTACATCTTATCTAGGTATGGATTTCCTACATGTAATTGAAAATAGATTAGGTTCATTTTCAATATCTATTCTAGTTCCTACATCTCATCTACATAGGTAGAGAGGAAGAGATTTCTTACATACAAATCTAGATAGTGTTAATTTCCTACACTTAGTCTAGATAGATGTCAATTCCCCTACATCTATGTAATCTAAATAGGGATTATTTTCTACATCTACTCTAGGTACAGATCATTTCCTAATCTAATCTAGATGGGTACATAGGAATCATTTCTTACATCTAATCTAGATAGTGCACAATTCCTACATCTAATCTAGATAGTGCACAATTCCTACATTTAATCTGGATTGGGATTATCTTCTACACCTAATCTACATGTGGGAATTATTTCCTACATCTAATTTAGATGAGGATCATTTCCTACATATAGTTTGTATATTGATCATTTCTTACGTCTAATTTATATCGTCGTCTGGTAATTTTTTCACAGATAGAAACGTATACTAAAAATTTATTTAAAATGTCTTAACTACTTTCAAAATTTTAAAATTTATTTAAAATATTTTAACTTAAAATTTATTTAAAATGTATTAACTATTAAAATTTTTAAATTTATTTAAAATGTAATATCTACATTTAAAATTTATAAATTTAATTAAAATGCATTAACTATAAGGAGACTTCAATTTACAAGGCATTTTCTCAGTTTAGTCTTGGATGAAAGTGTTGTTTTTTTTTGTTTTTTTTTTGCCAAATACTAAAAAAAATTCATTTTTAAAAGAGAAATAAAAACTTCGAAAAAGAAAATATTTTGTTTATACTTTATTTTTTTTTCTTCATGAAAGTTTAACTATTTTCTTTATTTGAAGAAAAGAAAATTACCATATAGAGTTTTCATTCAGGGCTTTCACCTTTTTTTAATATTTTTTTTTTATATTTCTTTCAATGAGAATTTCTTTGACTTGACTTTCCTTTGAATTGAATTGGGATAGAATTTTTTTTTTCCTTTTCTTTTTTTAATTCTTATTAGGACTTTTATTTGTAAGCTTAATAATACTATTTACTACTAATAATACTGACGTAAGTGTTTTTACAGACGCCTTGGTCGACACTAACAAAAGTAAAGCAAGCAAATCCAATTCAAAAAAGAATTATTCCATGTAAAAAACCCATAATATATATATATATAATATATATAATATAATATAAATATAATATATTATATATATAATATATATAGTATATAATATCTATAATATATATATATATATAATATATTATTATATTAATAACTATATTATATATGTATAATTAAATAATTGGTTTTCCCCTCCATTTAAGTCTTAAGCTATATAAAAATATACACAGATTAGAAATAATTGTTTAAATTTTTTCTACAGAGCAATAATTTTCCTTGAAATATTGACATGTCACACGCTGGCGGCACCCCCAGGGTGCCGCGTCACCCACTTTGGGAACCACTGGGGCTTTTTAATGGTATATATTAATCATTTTAAATTTACTAACAGTTGAACAAAATGATTATTAAAAATATTTAAGACATATTTGAAAAAAATTGTTTTCCTAATTAATTATTCATTTTATTTATTTATTTGATTTATTATTTTTTTTTGGGGGGGAGGTAAATCTAGGTTTTTTACCTTTTAAATTTAAAATGAAATTTAGTTATATACTTTAGTAGATAATAATATATATATTATCATATATATATATTATCTATAGGTATTAATATATAATTTTAAACAAAAAAATTTATAATAAGATATATAATATATAAATATAATGATGATATAATTATATACTAATATAAAATAATCTATATATTTATAAAAAGTCAACGTTCCTAATGTGTAATTAACTGCAGATTTGCTCACCACTAATATTATGTTTTTTTGGCACTCGATCTTATTTTATTTCAATATTTAAAGAAATTGATGAAATTGATATCGTACTACCAATAATAACTGAATAATAATAATTTTACATAATAATATTATTAATAATAATAATTATAATCTATCTTAAACATTGTTATAATACCCCTACTAATTATTATTAAATCTTCCTTTTATTATTATTATTATTATTATATTATTAAATTAATTATTAATTATTATTATTATTAATTATTATGCATGTATTGGATTATATTGGAAGCATTATAGTTTATTTTGTTTCTTATACGAATTTTAATTTTATATATTATATATTATATATAATATATATATCATATATATATATATTATATTATATATATATTATATATATATATATATATTAATATAATATATATATTATATGGACATTGTGGATACTTGCTCAATTTTCCTGGTTCATATGCGGCTTCAAATGAATTTTTTTATATATAATCTTCTTTATAAATAACTGTTTTGACAATGGTGTTTTTTTATTTTTATAAACGCCCAGAGAGAGAGAGGAGAGAGAAGAGGAGTGAGAGAGGAAGAGAGAGAGAGAGTTAATTGAGTGATTGAGAGAGAGAGAGAGAGAGAGAGAGAGAGAGAAAAAAAAAAAAGCTTAAAAAGAAAGTATTGGAATGCTGTTGTTACTGGGTCAAAGAGACAAGATTCCTGATGTAATTGTTTGGTCGTTAAATACAATGAATAGAATACGAACGTATGTTTATGATAAAAATATAATTTATTGGATGTAACTAGAGAGGTAAATATATATTATCTTCAAAGTGTCATGATCAGGTTTATCGAAATGTCAAATGTAATTAATGTAAGACGAGAAATATCATATGTAATTAAAACCACAAGAAATTTTTTTTTTTTTAAATCCCTAAACCCTCCCCCGCCCCCTTCAGATTTTTTAGAAAATTATATTGCCCTTGAAATAAACACCCGAAATTAGTAATGATAAAAAGTGGGAAGAAGGGGAAAAGATTTGAGGGTGTGTTTATTTTTCATGCGAAAAAAAAAATGTTTTTATTTTCATTTTAAACATTTTTTTTAAGCACAGGTTCCTCCTTCCCCCGTTTAAGCGGGGCCAAAACACAATGGCAGGAAATGAAAGTCAGATCATTGCGTTCTCTTAATTCATATTTGTACTCATCAACCGTGATCTATAACATTTTTTCTCTCTCTCTCTCTCTCTCTCTCTCTCTCTCTCTCTCTCTCTCCCTCATCTCTCTCTCTTCTCGCTCCCCTCCTCTCCTCGTCTCCTCTCTCTCTCTCTCCTCCTCTCCTGTCCTCTTCTCTCCCTCTCCTCCTCCCCCCCCCACCACCCTCCTCTCTCTTCTGCGGGCGCGGTCTCTCTCTCCCATCCTCTCCTCTCCTCTCCTATGTACTGTCTTTGATAAGTCGCGCACCTGATTCTCTCTCCTCTCCTCACTCTCTCTTTCTCTCTCACGCAAATCTTTCTCATTCCCTCTCTTCTCTCCTCTCTCTCTCCTCTCCCCTCTTCTTCTCGACTCCGTCCGTCTCTCTCACTCTCTCTCTCTACCCCGCCCCTCTTCTCTCCTCTCCCCAACCCTCCTCTCCTCCTCCTCCTACTCCCCCTCCTCCTCCTCTCCTCTCTCTCTCCCTACTCCTCCAACACTACCCTCAATCACCCCACTCCCCCACACACCACACAACAACACCACACCCCAAAAAAAAAAAAAAAAAAACCATCCAAAAAAAAAAAAAAAAATCAAAAAAAACAACCTCCTCCTCTCTCTCTCCATCTCTCAAAAAATACAAAAAAAAATACAAAAAAAACAGAAAAAAAAAAAAAAAATCTCTATCTCTCTTCTCTCACCTTCCACTTTCCCCCTCCTCTCTCCTGCCACACACACACAAATAATTATAATGTTCTCTCTTCGATTTTAAAAACTCTCTCCCCACATCCATCTCTCCCTCTCCCCTCTCCCTTCCCTCCTCCCTCCTCTCTCTCCCTCCTCCACTCCCTCTCTCTTCCCTTCCCACTCCCCCTCTCCTCGCCTTCTGTCCTCTCCCCTCCAAAGATTTGATCCTCACATATCCTCCTCCCTCTTCTCTCTCCTTCTCTCCCTCCTCTTCTCTCCTCCTCTACTCCCCATCCCTCGCCTCCATCTCTCCCTCTCTTCTCCCCTCTCTCCTCTCTCTCTCTCCACTCCCCCCCGCCCCCCTTTCACCTCTTCCACATCACTCCTCTTTTCCTCGATCTCTCCTTCTTTCATCTCCACTTCAGAATCCAAAAATCAAAGAAAAAACAATCCCCAAACCCATTTACCCACACAACACCTAAAACATAAAAAAAAAAAAAAAAAAAAAAAACTCAAAAATCTTTAAACACCATGAAGCCTCCCTCTCCCAAAAAAAAATCAAAAAAAAAAAAAAAAGCAAAATACCCACCACCACGCTCTCCCTCGCCCGACAGCGCCTTACTCTCGCGCCTTGGGGTGTTCGTCTGTCCAAAAGACCGTCGCCTGCGGCTCTGCCGCTGGCCCGCTCCTCCTGCTGCTTGCCGATATACTAGACTGCGCGGATTATTCGCAGAACAGGCGGGTCGGCAGCGCTAGAAAAAAAAAAAAAAAAACTCCCGTCCAAAACATCAAAAAACTCTATTAATATCTACTGAAGAAAATCCCCCTCCACTCCAAAAAAAAAAAAAAAAACAAAAAAAAAACTCCCCCACTCCTTCCCCTCTCCCTCACTACCACTCCTCAAAAAAAACAAACAACAAACAACAAAAAACATAGGGGTTATGTCATTTCAATGTATTTTGTGATTTTGAGAATAAGATGAGATGAGTGTTTGAGGATTTATGTATAGGGGTTATGTCATTTATATGTATTTTGTGATTTTGAGAATAAGATGAGCTGAGTAAGAGAGGAGAGAAGAGTTGTTATTATCGTTAATTAAAGTCATTTTTGTGCTGGTATAGTCTCCGGTTAAAGTCATTGGTCTCACCTATATATATGTTATTACAGTCATATAAAGATATTGTGTATATATACACTGTGTGGGTAGGGGTGGATTAAGGAGGGAAGGATTGTTTAAAGGATAAAGCATTTGATGGAAGAATGATGTATTTGAGGAATGTGTATTTTTTATGTGTGCGTGTAGGTGAGTGTTATTGTGGGTGTTGCAATTATGATATTTGTTTTTAGCGGTGGAAGGATTTGTTTATAATGTGGGTTGGATATTGTAGTTTTTTAAATGTATTACGTATCAAGTTCTGTTTCATATTTTGATTGTTGTGTGAGCAGAGATGGAAGGCTCTTAAGTATAAGGAGAGTGTGTTGCTATTTTATTGTAGTGGAGTGTGTGGAAACCAATTATGAGAAGAAGTGGAGGTGGTTTTTGTATTCGAGAGTTTGATAGGAGAGCTTTCGCCAAAAATGAGTGATGTCAATATACGGTAAGGTGGAATGTTAGTAATTCAAGTGTGTATTTATGATGGTGTATACTGTTTTATTGTGTTGGGGAAGTTTGGTCTGTGTTGTGTGGAAGACGACCGAATAATGTCTCAATGAACCTTAATCAGGTCGCTTGTGTAGAAGGGTGTGAAGAGGTATGCATAACTGTGTTTTGTGTGTTTCATGTAAATGTGCCGAGTAGGAGACAGAGGGCCAACCCATAACCCAGCCTTGTTTTCGAAGTAAGAAAGAGTCATGAAATTTGAAAAACTGTGCTAGAGTGAGTTGAATTAAGTTCTTTAATAGAGGAAGGGTAAGATACGTTTTATTTGTGTGTTGTAGTGTATCGCAGGCCCTCTTAACATTCATCCGCCCTAGGCAAAAAAAAATTCATCCTAAAGCAAATGTAAAATTATATATATATTATATATATACTATATATATTATATATATATATATATTATTAATATATATATATATATATTTATATATATATATTATAATATTATATATATATATATTATAATATATATATTAATTATAACACGGCGTATAACATAGGTAGGCCGGGTAGTAGACTCCTACCAAAATTCATTTTTTTAGGTTTTAATAATAAAATAAAAAATTAAAATACTAATATTAAAATTTTATATAAAAGTTAAAAAAAGAAAGCTATTTTCATCATAAATTAAAAGAAAAAACAACCACAATAATAATTGGCTATAATAATAATGAATTTCATTTAGAAATTTCTCGCTCCTACCTGATCTACAAGTAAATTCTATGCTATGGACGGCGATTGTCACTCATCTTTATATCAAGTTTATAAGGAACGTTTAGTCTGTCTTACTATAATTGAAAAATATATGAAACTTTTCTTTCTCTTCCCGTAAATATGTAAAATAATAGTGTGAAAAAGTTACGACAAGATGTAGCGGCTTATGCAGTTGTTGAAACGTGTATTTATGTCTGGTTTGCTAAAGGGGTAAAAGATATTGTTTAAAAAATCTTATATTAACTTTATCTGAAGCGGTATGTACATAGGAATTATTAACATAAATATTGAAATAATGTCATAATTTGGAAGCAAAGTATAGATTTTAATTAAAAAACGCTAATAGAAAACTTATCTATCAAAAACCACAGCTTATTTAAAAAAATGATAGCCTAAGGAAAATTACTCGTTGGACATGTGCATTAAAATTAGTCTATTGTAAATATAGAAACAAGCTTTTTCATACAAAAATAGGAAGTTTCATAATTATTGGAGAAAGTCGTAGATGTTTCGTCTACTATATATATAATATATTATATATATATAAATATATATATATATAATATATATATATATATATATATTATTATAATATATCAATATATATATATATATATTATTAGATCTGTAAGTTTGTATATATATCTTTTCTGTTAATAGATATATATATATATATATATATAATATATATATATATATATATTTATATACTATATATATATATATATATATATAATATAATATATATATAATATATAGTATGAGTAATATAATATTATATTTAAGGGGATAATATATATGATATATATATATATATAATATATATATTATATAATAGTTATATATATAAGATATATATATATATATATATAATATATAATATATATATGTATTATATATATATAATAAATATATATATAATATAAAACTCTGCCCTACAATATTCTTCAGGTACGATCATAATAATATTATAATAATATATATATAATTATTATATATATATATTATATATATATAATAGATATATATATAAATATATAGTACTAATATATATATATATATATATATATATAAATATATATCAGTGGCGGCTCGTGTTCAAAATTCTGAGTAGCAAATATTTATATATATATATTATATATATTTATAAAAATATATATAATATATATATATATATATATATATACTATCATATATATATATATATTAATATATTATAATATTATATATATATATGGTAAAACTTAAGTTCTTTCTGACCTTCGATTTCGAAATATCGAAAATATATATCGTACCGATATCTATCGACATCTGATATAATATATATATATAATATATATAATATATTATATTTAATATTATAATATATATAAAATATATATGGCACCTCTAGAAGAGCCACCAATCCAATATCTCAAAAAACTACAACGCTATTAAAGTGGCAGGGAGTGCTGGATTTCCTGTAGAGAATAGGAAGGAAAATTGATAAAAAAAAAATATTGATGATAATATAGAAATATGAGTAGAAAGCCTATTAGAGCTTTTATACGTTACTCGTTAAAATAAATAAGACTTTCTAGTAAATTTTTTGTTTTTTTTTAAAAAAGAATACCCAAGGGTGACCGCACTATGCAGGATCGGGGTCTCTCGGCCTCGGAACTACGGGTTGGAACTATTTTCGCCCCTCCGGGGAGGTCTCCGAAACCCCCTCTCTTTGTATTGGGTGTCGCGGGGGTTCCCCCGCCCTCCCCCTACGGGGTATGGAAAAACGTCCCCCCTGTGTTCCCCGTCGGCTTCGACCGCCAAATTCCGTTGTAATACAAACTTTACCAAAATTAATATATAAAGCTATGTGATCTCTCTATTTTGTTATTGGTAATATTTGTTTTTATGGTTTTCAACTTTATGTATTTGTTTACATTTGCCTAACCAAAATTTTACAAGGATTCAAAAAAAGTATCCTTTTCCCTGTAGCTATTGTAGTTTCTTGAGATATGGATTGGCTCTCTAGAGGAGGCCATAGATTATAACATTCAAAACCAATTAAATTAATCCAATCTATAACTGTGGTTCACTTACATGTTATAGGTCCTGTTCTAGGTCTTGATCTTAGGTGGCAAGAAGGTACATAATTAAAAGGCGAATCAGTGTAATAACTCTAATATTGAAAAAAAATATTTTGGGAGAAAAACAGAATACTTCGAGCCACAATGTTTACTAGTACAATAAAAATAAACTTTCTCCACTTGGTAATTTACATTTCTTTGACACTTCTACCAACCTTTTTAATCTAAGTAGTCAAACTAAATGTGCAGCATGCTAACACGATATAATCACTTCTCACAAATTTAGAATAAATCCTTCAAATTCATAATTTTCAGAAAAAATTGGAACAAAAAATACCGCAACCTCACTAAACACAGTAAAAAAAATTATTGCCTTCAATTATATCTTTGGTAGATATTAAATAAGAAATAAATATCGACAGATATAAAATGATCTATAATAATTAGATGAAATAAATGTATAGTATATATATATATATATAATATATTATAATATATATATATATATATATATATATAATATATTATATATATGTATATATATATATAGTATATAATATATATTAATATATATATATATAATATATATATATATATATATATATATAAATATTATATATTTCTATGAATAAATTTAGATTCTCGGTATCTGGGATATAATCGATACACATATATCGAAAATCGATTTTAAAACTTAAATATCGATAGGTCAGAAAGAAACTTAAGTATAGGTCCTACATCTGTACTATAGATATAGTAATATATATATATAATATATATAATATAAAATTATTATTAAGATATATATATATATATATATATATATATAATATATATTATATAATATATATTATATATATATATTTATATATATATATAAATCATATATATAGATACGGTAATATAATATATATATATATATAATATATATAATATAATATATATTATATATATATATATTATATATTTATATAATAATTATATATATTTATATATATTTTGTATATTATGTGTAGTGTGTGTTGTGTGTGGTGTGTGGGGTGTGTAGTGTGTTTGTGTGTAGTGAAAATCATGTTCATAGGACATTTCGATGATTATGCATAGCCATGAAACTTTTATTTTTTAAATACTCTACTAGAGTCGACAGACAATACAGAGGTTGCCGACGAAAGAAAACGTGAATTATTTTCTGACTCAGAGAGTAGATAGTCTTCCACTGATCGTTAATATTTAAAAAGGGAATCAATTTGAAATTTACGTCGGCGGCTTATCATCGAGTCTTCGAATGAATTATATATATATATATATAAATATTTATAATATATAGTATATATATAATATATATTAGTGATATATATATATATATATATATATATATATATATATATATATATATATATGCTGACTTTTAAATATTTTTTGGGTTCACTAAGGCAAGTAGGCGTTGCTTACTCTGCCTACCCTCAAAAGCCGCCACTGAATATAAATAATATTATAGTTTAAATATCGATAAAAATACAAGTAAATCGAGTTATATATCTACTTCATATATATCCTATTAATATATTATATATAAAAACTCTGCCTACCCAAGTGTATTCTCCAGACGTCACTTTTTTGAATATAAATATATATATATATATAATATATTATATATATATATATATATATATAAATTATATGTAATAATATATATATATAGATATATATATATATATATATATAATATATAATATATATTATATATATATACAGTTAATTTTTTTCGTTTTTTGTCGTTGTCTGCCGCGTTAAAGCACCTAGGGCGCCCTAGGCATTTGCTTTAGTTGCCTAGCGTAGAGGGCCCCGAGTGTATTTTGAAGTGAGTTGAGGGTTGTGTCTACGGGGACAGAGGTGAATAGTTAACATACATCAAAACTTTAGAAAGTGTGGGTGCACGGAATGTTAGGATGTTGTGCTTTTTGGTAAAGTCGGTCTATTTTTTAAGTGTGTGCTGAGCAGATGTGTTCATGATAAAGTAACGGAGTAGCTTTAATTAGTTGCTTTTTGTCACAAAGAAGCGGAATAACTGTAAGGGAGTTACTTTTTTCGAGTAACGAAGTTACTTTTTATTTTACAGTAATGATGCCTAGCACCATATATATTATTATATTATATATATATATATATATAATATATATATATATATATAGTAATATATACATATATAATATATAATTATAAATATAATATATATATATATATATAAAAATAATAATATATATTACTTATATATATATAAATATACTTATATATATATATATATATATAATAATATTTAATATATATATATATATATCCACTATCTATATATATATATATATATTATATATATCCTATCTATCTATCTATCTATTCACTAACTTATCTATCCATCTATCTATCTATCTATTCTTCTATCTATCTATCTATTATCTATCTATCTATCTATCTATCTATCTATCTATCTATCTATCTATCTATCTATCTAATCTATCATCTATCTATCTATCTATTATCTATCTATCTACCTACTCTATATATATTAATATATATAAATATATAATATAAATATATATAATATAAACATAATTCAATAAACATTTACAAATAATATATATATTATATATATAATATATTAATATACATATAGTTATATATTATATATACTATATATATATATATATATAATATATAATATATATATATTTATATTAATATAATATATATACTATTAATATATAAATTATATATTTCATTATAATATACTATAATATAATAAATTATATTATTTTTTATTTAATAAAATATATATATATATAATATATATATATTATATATATATATATATTAACTACTAAATATTATATATATTATACATATATATATATAACTCGATTCTGGAAGGTTGGCCTTGTAGCAACCTACCTCTCATCTTTTTTGTCTGAATTGGGCAGAAAAAAGCCCATAAATAGTTATTGATCTGCCCAACAAACACACTTCGTCAAATATCTACTCGAAAAAATCCTTCACAAAATACAATTTCAAACTTCCTTATTAGTATGTTCTTAAAATCTTTGCTTCCTTCTCATTCTGACCTTATTTAATAAGGATCACATTACATCTCTTCCACGAAGCTTCAGTATACGTTTGTCGTTCTGAAATAATCCAGTGTTTCTCCCACCACCCAAGTTGCTTGCCTATTATTGACATTTCATTTGTCAATGTATAAGTAGCTTACACATCTGAAATGGTTCCACTACATTTTCTCCTTATAAGGCGTTTGTTCAAGAGCTTTCGACTTATTAAAACTCTCCTACTCTCACATCTCTCTCCAATCTCCTTTGTAGCGTCGAGTGATTGCATCGATCTACTTTTACGTATCGCAATTTCCGATGAATTCATAGCTTCTCATACACTCCTCTAGTTGAATTACCTCCTCTTTGAAAGAGCTCATGCGACTTTCTTTCCTACAGTTTATCCTTCTCTAACCAACTCTCTTACCCCAGACATACCGAATCGGCTCATTCTTTCATGTACATACTTCTCTTCAAACTACGGTGGAAATTTTGTAGGCCTCCGACCTTCCACAGGAGGTATTCATTAAAAAAAGAAAGAAAAAAAAGTGATTTTTTTTTTTTTTAGAAATATAATTTTTACTTCTAATTTTACTTCAGGTAACGGGGTATGTGGTTTTAATAAACGTTATTTATAAAACTTTTAGCTTTTTAAACGTCATTGGATGTTTCAAAAATAAAATTTTTATTATTAAAGGGTGTATAATAGTTATTTAGTATTTTAATTGGTCTTTATATAGTTGATAAGATGTATTTTATATTTTATGGTTTTGGTTTCATAAAAAGTGTGTTTTATATCTTTGATTTTGTACGTCGAATTTTTTCAATCGTAAACATTATTATCATTATTATTTATTATTAAAATAATATGCATAACGTAAGTAGTATAACTATAGAATGATTATTTTATGATTTTAATTATTAGCATTTTCATTATAATTATTATTACAGAAATATTTTTATCAGCTTCAAATTTAATGTGAGATTTGCAAGCCTTTTGCATTCTCTAAAATGGTTAACCAACGTCTTACTATTTTGGATGAGTTTCTAAGACTATGTCATCAGAGTAGAAAAAGAATCAACTGTCTTTCAATCGTATGTTTTTGAATTCTTTTAATATTTCGTCACTGGCAGCTGTGTGTGTTTTTTTAGTGATCTGTATGGCATTTATCATGATACGAGCGACTCGTAGTATTCTTCAACAGATAACTCAATGATGAATCACAAAATCTGGAATCATATATTTTGGTTAAATTAGAAAATAGTTAAATGAGGAACAAAATTCAAGTTTTTAACTTAACGTTAAATCTAAAATACTAAAGTAATAAATATATCAATAAGAGATTCTAAGTACCAAACTAAAAATGGTCAAAAATTTTCGCATTTTTTATTATACTCGGATGTTGAAATTGGCTTGTACTTTTTATTAAGAGGAGTCAGCAATTCCTCCAATTTCGAAGAATCATTTCCGTTCGCAGCCCCTTCGGTAGTAGTATGTTGAAATTGAAATGTCAAGATTGGGTTAGGTTCCGTGATCGTTTTCAAGTGTTGAAAGATCTTACTAGGCCTGTATTATGTTGTGAGACTCGAAGTTTGAGAAATTGTAGTAACCCGATTGTAAGAGGCATTACATCCTCTTATTGCAGAGAATGGTATACTACATTATTCACATTCTTCTTAGTCCATTAGTTCTTTCATAAAAATAGACAGAAAGTTTTTAATGGCTTAATATTACCATCTACATTTTATTTGTTATAAGCGCTAGACTTTGGACTTGAAGTGATAATTGAATATTTTCCTTAACCTGAATATTTCATAATTAATCTACTATCGTTTGTTGATCTGAAAAAGAAACGTTAAAGTCAACGATAGTTAGATTTACATTATTATATTATTATATTATTATTATTATTATTATTATTATTTTATATATTTATTATAGATTATATTATATTATTAAATTATTAATATATTAAATTATTATTATTATTTTATTCTTATTATTATTATTATT
>JABUQX010069866.1:0-53807 GCA_015478945.1 Trachelipus rathkii | reverse complement strand
TAGAAAATTAAAAAGTTATTAATTTGATCATTTATACCTTAGGGTCTCATAACCATAAGAACATATGAGTTGTAAATATTATTTAATTTACAGACTAAGAAACAATAAAATTATTGTCTTTAGGAAAGGAAAACTCACCAGTTACTGGGGAAACTAATCACAGAGATTCATCATGAGTTTAGCATCCACGGTAAGGTGAAGGCCACCACTACGGACAATGGCACCCAACTACGTGGCAGCCTTCAACGCCTTTGGTAAGTCCAACCAGGACCAGGAGAACCTTCCTATGGACCCTGATTATCCTGACTTGGAGATTGTGGATTTCCAGGAGCTCCTGAGGGCTGAGGTGACAACCCAAGTCTGCCGCCTCAACACCGCTGCAGGTACTTAGAATTCGCCAAAACTAGTGCTAAATGCTACTAATATATATTAATAATATTATTAAGTAATAAGTATTAACAAAAAAAGATTTGTCATTTAAGATTTAACTAATAATCTTTGAATTTCTTGAATTAAATATCTTATTGTTTCAGTGCTCACACACTCAATCTGTTGGCGACAACAGATGTGAGTGATTTACAGGGCTGGAGCAAGGGGGGCTCACAGTGGAGGAGGACCATAGCTAAGATCCAAGCCCTGTGGAACCTTCAGAACAGGGCCCCAGTGGTGGCAAACCAGATCAAGATTGTCGCCAAAAGAAAACCTGAAAGACTCCTTGTGGGATGACAAGTAGTGTAGTTACTATTAAAAAAAGAAATTTAGCGTAAGAAATTGTTGTTGCCGATTAATTATAGACAAGTTCATTTATAAGTTTTTGATAATTTTTATTATAAAGTTATATTTATTTTTCTGCAGATGGAAACTTTTTCTCCCTATATGATAGTGTGATGGTCCTTCTGGAGTTTTAAGGTCGAAAACCAATGGATTGCCATAAACAACCATCTTCATCAAGCAGCCCAAGGAGGTCTCCCCTCTCATCAGAGCGTAGACGTCTGAGGGTAATATAAAGTATTTTTAATAGTTAGCAAATTGCTTCTTATTTAATATTTTATTTATTAATTTAATAAATTTATTAAATTATAAATCCCCTCACAAACCCAAACCCCCTCCATTAATCCCTTTTCTGTACCTGTACCATCGCTCTTGCTTGCCCAACACTCATATCGCTACTTCGTAAACAATCTCTAACTGAATATATCCACCTTTTTTCCGGTCGTCCGACAGGCAAAACACTCTCACATGTGCTCTTATACACTTTCTTTAACCAATATGGTGTTTTCCACCTTCTCCACATGTCCAAACCATCTTACAAAATCCTCATCAAATTTGGCAGTCTTTTCCCTTACCCGCAAGACACGCTTCCATGATAAACTCGTTCCTCATCTTATCCAATCTCCTAACGCCAAGAACGCCCCATGATTCCATCTGTACAACCCTCACTCTTGATCTATTCGCCCCATTCCATACAGATAACTCGCTCTCGTGCTCCCGTATTTTTTATTAATAATCAATTATGCTTTCGTAACTAAAAAAAATATATTAATTTCACTCTTTCAGGTCATGAACGAGTACACATTGGTCATGCAGCCTGTGGCGCAGTGTCCTGATATGCTTCAGGGGGAGAAAAGGGCATACATGGGCACCCTCCTACCCCAACTTTGGTTGATGAAGACCAGCCCTGAGGAGAAGAGTGAAAATATTCATCTTGTGTATGCAAGGCCACTAGTACAGGCCCTCCTCAGTGGCTATGAAAAGAGGTTTGGCCATCTCTTTCAGAATAGGGATCTCCTTATGGCCACTGCCCTTCACCCCTCCTTCACCCTTAAGGCCCTAGAAAGCATTGCACCTTACATGGTGGAGGAGATCGGGGACAGGATTACCCGGAAGATAGAGGACTCCATCAAACCCACTGAGAAACAGCAGCAGCGTCAGCTTGGCCAGCCAAACAGAAAAAGAACCCCACAATTCAGACGCACCCCTATTCAGTAAATTGTTTTCTAGAGTTATTGGTACGCAGAGCAAGCCAGCAACAGGATGTGGAAATCGTCATACGAAAGTCCATGGAGGAGTGGGTGCCCTCTCAAGAAGATCCGAGCTGTTCCTGTTTCCCCAACCAGCATAGGGAGATATGGATAGATCTATTTATAAAATATAATACCCCCATTCCCAGTTCAGCAGCTGTGGAGAGGTGCTTCAGCGTGGGTGGGGACATCCTCAGGGCCAAGAGATCGTCCTTGAAGGAGGAAAGGTTTGAGGACCTTCTTTTCCTCAAAGGAAATATGGACCTCCTGCAGGAAGTGATTAGCCAGGAGGACATGGAGGAGGCAAGAGGACCTATAAGCTATGAAAGTATTTAACTATTTATGTAGTTTAAACATTTAATTAAAAAAAATTACAATAAAATCTGTTTTACTATCTTATAAAAGGTTTAAAATGTTAAAGCAATGCTATCGTTATCCGCGCAAAAGATTACTTTGTAATTTACACGGTAACGCGTAGGGATAGCCGAATAGACCACATTAGTTAATAGCACGCCACTGAGGTTTCAAAAATGCAGTCGGATAGCCGACGAACGCACTAGTTAGGTGGCAAAGCCGAATAGCCGATGACGGACCTCGAAAAATTATAGCCGCGCCCAGCTCTGTTTATTTTTAATTTTTCCTTATATTAAAAAAGAAAAACTTTTCTCCAGCGTTATTTTAAATTTTTAAACATATTTTTTCTTCCTAGAGTCTAGAAATATACTAATAATTTTCTGAGAAACCAGTAGTTCAATCCCCTACCGCCAAAATAAACATTTGGCTTAAATGATGCAGAGATATTGACATAATATATATTATATATAATAATATATATATATAATATATAATATATATATATATATATAATATAATATCATATAATATATCTAATATAATATAAATATATATATTATATATAATATAATATAGCTGGGCAGTATTTAAATACTTTAATTAATCTAAATTATATTTAGTAATAGCATTCTCTGTTATGAAAATCAATTGGATAGTGTTATTATTAAAACTACTATTCAAAATTTTTAAATATGTTAAAATCTAAATAAAAAGGTTGTAAATATATTTAAAAACTCAAGATAAAAAATTTGTGAAATACGTCCATTCTTGAATATGATTGCAGCTATAGCCATTTTCGATTATGCATTTGTGCTTAGTGCTTACGCTCGATAAGAAGTGCTAATCCAGTTTTAGCACGAATTTAGAGCATAATCGAACGTTTCTTTACATAAATTTTTGATCAGCTGTTTTGATGGAGCACATGTTTTTGGAATAAACAAAAATAAAAAAAATATTTTTATTACAAATAATTGATCAGCTATAGTGATGTAGTTTATCAATTTGGAAGAAATTAGATTTAAAGCTACTTTCATGAATGAAACATTCATCAAATCAAATGACCTACTACGCTGCCATCTTGTTTGTTTACATTTGTTCATAAGCATTTTCCTTAAATTCAGTAAGCACAGGAAAGAGCAACTTACAGGAATTAAGAAAATTCCTTGCGTTTGGTGAGCATTTTCCTAAATTTGTGCTAAATTTAACAAAATGGAACGCAACTTGAGCATTTCCCTAAATTTCGTAAGCAAAAATGCAAAATCGAAAATAGCTTACGTTGAAATTTCTTTTTTTTTGATAAATTACAAAATCTGTTGCATCACCAATATTGGCGCGGATGGTTGTTGGCATAGCCGAGTAATATCTTTAATCTATGTGGTTGAGCTATTTTTTTTATTTATTTATTTTTTTTATATCATTATACCAGCATGTCATTCAGTGATGAGAATTTTATTAAATCCCATTAATTGCCAGGAAATATTTCAAAAATAGCAAATAAAACTGGTTATAAAATAAAATGTACTTGTGTATTGTGCATTAACGAATTATCAACAGCGAGAGTGTAAATTAATAATCATTACCAAAATGTCTGTGTGCCATGAAATTTCCATTGGGAGTTGGGAGTCGGAATTCAGTTTTAAAATATTGACTCAAGAGTCGAAGTCGGGAGTCAGTTGTTTTTAATATCGACTCCCGGAGTCGATTTATTTTTTTCAACTCCCCATCCCTGATATATATATATTATATATATATATCATATATATATAATATAATATACTATATATATATATATTATATAAATATTATATATATATTATACTATATATATATAGCGTCGAGCGGGGTGACTTGGACCACTTTAGGTATAACTTGTCTCCCGACTTCCCCTAATGCACTTTTTTGGAATTTTTTTTTTTCTGAAATTTCAAGGCCATTATAGTAGGCCAAATAAGCACACAAAAAAAGTAATAATGGAATTCTAATAATAAAAAGTTTAATAAAGCTCATTTCAGCCTGACCTTGGAGGGGTGAATCGGACCATCATTGAGGGGTGAATCAGGCCATCTGTTTAAATTCCTTTTTTAAAGTATAAATTCAATTTTATATTTTAATTTTTACTTAATATAAAATTATCATATAACAAATTAGTATAAGAATTAAAAATGTCAATAATGAACAAAAAATAAGAATAAAAAATAAAGGAGGTCCGATTCCCCCTCTCTCTCAAAAATTTCACACTTTTTTGAAATTTCGTATTTTTATTATTAAATTTCATTTTTATTTAATTTTTACTTTAATATAAATAACTATTTTTTAATATATTTAAATTAATTATACATAATAAAAATGTCAATAATAATACGCTACATAAAATAAGAATGTGGTCTGATTCACTGCTTCATCAATTTTTATGGCAGGGTGAATCAGACCAAGTTAGGCCCCGTGATTTTCCCACTAATACTGTTGAAAAATTTACTTTGCCAGTTTAAAGCAAACATACTCGAGTTATTTACACTGAAAAAATAATTAAAAAGTCCCATCCTTCAATTTTTTCATTTTATAACGAAGTTAAAAAAACTCACATTTTTCAAAGTGAAATTCTATTGAAGGGCATTTTGTACCCTAATTTATTATATTTTTTAAAAATATAAAAACTTTCTAGAATTAAAGATGATCTAAACAAAACTTGTAGTAGCTTGTAATACTACCGTGTGGCTATTAAATGAGCGAAAAAATTTTTTTTTTATTATTATTATTATTTTTTATTTTATTTAGAGTGGACCGAATAAAAAATAAAACAATTTTTGCTCATTTAACAGCCATGCGGTAGTACTACAAGTTTTATTTGAGATCATCTATTATCTTAAGAGGGGGAAGTTTTTTTTTATATTGTTTAATTTTTTTTAAAAAAAAAATAATAAATATACAGGGTATAAAATGGCCTTCAATAGAATTTCACTTTTGAAAAATGTGAGTTTTTTAACTTTGTTATAAAATGAAAATTGTGGATGGATTTTAATTATTTTTTCAGTGTATACACTCGAGTATGTTAGCTTTAAACTGGCAAAGTAAATTTTTGTTCCAAACAGTACTAGTGGCTAAATCACGAGGCCTAACTTGGTCTGATTCACCCCGCCGTAAAAATTGATGATGGGGGGAATCGGACCACCATTTTTTTTTCGTATTTTATGTATTATTGACATTTTTATTACGTATAATTAATTTTAATATAATAAATTAGTTACTTATATTAAGTAAAAATTAAAATAAAAAATTAAAAAATTTATATGAAAAAATAGGAAAAATAAAAAAATATTCAAAATTTTGAGTGGAGAGGGGTGAATCGGGACCACGACATTTTTTATTTCTTATTACTAATTTTAATATGTAATATAAACATTATTATATTAAGTAAAAATTAAAATATAAAAATTGAAATTTAAATTTAAAGAAGAAAGAATTTTAAACAAGCCTGACATCTACCATATTGACACACAAGAGCTCCATTTTATCTATAATAAAACTATTGTCTTCAAACTACATTATTTTTTGTGTGCTTATACCTACTATATGGCCTTGAATTTAGGGGGGAAAAAAAATTCCAAAAAGTGCATTAGGGGGAAAGTAGATAGACGAAAGTATACCTAAAGATGGTCCAAGCACCTCACCCGACGCTAATATATATATATATATATAATAAAATATTATATAAATATATATATTATATATATAATATATATATAATATATAAATATATATATATAAATATAATATATATATATATATATAATACTTAGGTTATAAATACTCGAATGAGCTAAAGAATGTTTAATTAATTGTAAGTTATTATGATATCTGTTGTTACCCATATGTATAAATATATTTATTCAAAAATGTAAGAAAAACTTTGGCTTTGACTAAATTACATAAAATATTTTTAAAATCTTAAATATTTTGTCTTATAATTAACGTATATATTAACTTAAATATTTTAATTTAAAACAAAGAGATAACAATATAATTTTGGTTATAAAACGTTAAATTTTTACATTTGTTTAATGGTACAATTGAATCGTTGATAATGTAAAAAAACAAAAAATATTGAAATTATTTTTATCGCTATAATTTAAAAGTCAGAAAATATATAAAAAAAACCATTGATTAGTGTGTATCCTTAACAAAAATGCTGAAATTAGCTTTGCCTTTTCTTTTCGGTGTAATTTTTTATATTTTTTATTAAAAATATATTTAAAAAATATACGCAAATCTGTAAAACAAAGCATTCAAAGAATTTTTTCTATAACATTTCATAAATGTAAGAGTTATAAGTTTTAATTAGGCGTTGGGATAAGGAAAAAAACAAGGTCGCCTTTTCCAAAAAAAACGAGGTAAAAATTTGTTTTTTTCGTTTTTTTCAGAAAAAAACGAAATTTATATGTTTGAACAATTATATTATTATAAATTTTTAGCAAATATGCTCTAATTGGACATTTTTTGGTTTCCAATTTCCTTACAACGGTTGGAGCCCCTGGATAATGTGTTCAAAAAATCCTTTTATGGGTTTTCCATAATTTTATTTTTATATTCTGAATTTTTGATATTCATAATAATTTGTTTGTGTGGCCTTCTTCAATATTTTCTTTTACTCTGTTTCAGCTTTCAGTAACATCTTTATCATTCTCTCTTTAATTACAGAATTTAAAAATGCCAACATGCGAAAAGTCCGTGTGGACATGTACTTTTCTAAGGGAAATAAAAGGATTGGCAAAAGGGCCCCGCTTGAAAAAATAATAACTTCTTTGTTATGTAGCGTTGCAAAACTAGTATTTATTGCTCATAATCTAGAACTAGGGGACATTCTAAAAATTTGCCAACTGAGGAGAGAGATGATTATGTAAGGCAAAGCAAGACTTAAGAGTCCTGTTCTGCCCCTGCTTCATTCACCCAACTGTCATATCTCACACATACTTTCATACGACTGAGATATCAGACTTATAAGTATCCATAATCAAAATTAAATGTGGCTGATCACGCTTATGAGCCCAGTGATAATGAGACTTGACAGTAGTCACAGCAAAGTAGTCAGTACTCAGTAGTGATGGGGTCTGGGGAGTGGGGACTGGTGTATTAGTGAAATCAAAATGATTATTCCAAAGCCAAATATTAATTTAGTCATTCACTCATTCTCCTTCATTTTACAATCTTGGTATAATTTAATTCATATTTTAATTTCATTTGCATCCCTTAAGTCACTTTGGAGTTTTGTCATTCAGACTAGAATCAGTGAAATGCAAAATTGAATATTAGATTAAATTAATTTTAAAAGTAAATTAACTAAATATTTCGATTAATAGTAAACAATTTTTGTAATCATTAGTTAAATTAGTAAGTAGAAGCCTACAAACAGCAGTCTGCAGGCTACAACCTACTGTAAATTGTAACGAAAACAATTGATAAAATATAAGAGAAAGGTAGTTCTGCTATTTTATAAATCATAATGGAATATTTGTTTTAATTTCAAGTATCTTTATATTTGAAAAATGAAAAAAAAAAAAAGAAAATACTCAAGTGAAATATCATATTAGCCTCTTTATATTTTTAAAAATACATTTAATGAAAGAAATGAAATAAACGAAAACATGAAAAAAACATGTTTTCCTTGAAAAAAACACGATTTGAAAAAAGTTTTCTTTGCCAACCCTAGTTTGAATACAATAGTTACATAAAATTTATTCGCCTCAGCAAAACTATTACCAATTTTTCTTTAAAATATATACATAAAACATGAAAATCAATAGAAAACTTCAAATAATTTTTTTAAACTATTTTTGCAAATTAAATGTTTATAATTTTAATACAGTATTTACATGAATCAGGATCAATAGCTCTCCCAAATTATCGCTGTGACTAATTGGTATATTATTTAGCACGTTTCATTTGTAATCTAACGTCGAGATGGGTATTTGTATGATGTGAATATATGGAGCTATGACTAGCCATTTTAAGGATATTATAGGCTGTATCTTTTCGACTGGAGCAGTTCTGTAGGCTCATATGGCTTCTAATTGCCTTTATTTTTTTCTAATGAGCCATTCTAAGGGAATAACCTTTTTACCGAGTCTTGATAGGCCCATCTGGCTTCTACCCGCCTCTATTTTCTTGTTCCAAGTGTTAAAAAAAGAATCCCAAAAAAATATTTCTAAGCAATTTTAGGAGATAGTCCGTTACTTAAAATGAAAATCATAAAAAAAGCCAATTTAAAATTTTTAATTTATAGACTAATTGATAAAATGGTGAATTTCGAGGCTCACATCCAAGAACGGCAAGAGGACG
Source organism: Trachelipus rathkii (assembly GCA_015478945.1). NCBI lineage: Eukaryota > Metazoa > Arthropoda > Malacostraca > Isopoda > Trachelipodidae > Trachelipus > Trachelipus rathkii. Next base: position 45,099 of record JABUQX010069866.1, on the reverse strand, counting down.
TAAACGGGGAGTTTACAAATGTTACATATTCTTCACTTGGCCGCCAGGTGTCCTACAGTTAACAGAAAAAAAACTATCCAAATAGACTTGATAATAAAAGGTTAACCATTATCTAAAAAAAAGTCCAGGCAAACTAGAATCGACTATTGATAACCGTCAGGTAGCAGACGTCATAATTAGCTATGTACAAAGGATGTTTCTGAAACTAAATTATGTAAACAAGAGCGTTTATTTTCAAATTCAGACGTTAATTGATATAAAATTAATAAAATAGAAATATTTTTGCAATAATTTTGTTCTCCCATTCTAGAATTAATTTTTTTTATCAATAATATTATAACAATTATTATATACTTCCACACACATATATCTCTTCTATTTTGGTTTTATTTTAGGATGTAAGAACTATTATATACTTCCATATATCACATATTATGGTTTTATTTTAGGATATAAAAACTTATAAAAATTCATGTTTCTTCTATTTTTAGTTTTAGCGGAATTTGTATTTTAGTCACTATTAGATATAATTATCCAGAATTCACTAGGTGTCAAAAAACAATAAGGTATTAGGTATTACTGATTTAATAACGGTCGTAACCGTTGCTCGTGTTAATTCAAATTAATAATCAAAAAAGTAGAGAAAAAGAGGTAAATTGTTTTTTTCTTTTCAACTATCTATCTCTATTCTTTTTACCTTCAAGGCATCAACTAATCAATTACCTACTTAATTTAGGAAGTGCTATTAACTAAAGCCTCAGCTTAGCCTTTGCTTATAGACATTAAGACATTAAGAATATAGAGACAGTAAGAAGCCACATGGGCCTATCGAGACTGTCCCAGTCAACCCACTAACCAAACATGCTCATGCAAATCCACAAAGCACCTTAGGGCTTGTCAAATTACTGTAACTAAAATTGACCAATTTGGCTTAGTCAAAAATAATGATATAGCTATACATGATACCCAAACCATCCACATGCATTAATAACTAAGTTATGGTCATATAAAAACTATTATATACTTCCACATATATATCTTCTATTTTGTTTAGTTTAGTATTTTATTTAGGATATAAAAGAAAACTATTAGCTTATATATACAGTATTTTAGTTTAGTGGAATTTATATTTTGTCCCCTTCGATATAATTGACCAGAAATTTCACTAAAATGTCTTGCAACAATTGTGGACTCACTTCAAATTCAAAAGCGGTACTATTTAGTCGTGCTTGTGAAATCAAATTTAATAATCAAAATGTAAAAGGGTATAGAGGTAAATTTCTTCATTTCTTTTCAAATATTTTTACTATCAATCTATCTCTATTCTCTTTACCTTCTCACCAATCAAATTTACCCTAACAAGGATTTTATAAGTGCTTAGGTTACCAAAAGGTCAAGAGCTGGAGTTATCTAAGGACTTATCAAGATTCTTATTCAAGAGCAAAAATTCTTGAAAACAACAAATTCAGGTAAGGCTAATGTAGATACACAATTGTACTTATATATATCATTTTTTTAATCCTTATATCTTTCAAAGAAATTTTGAATTAATTTAATCTGCTTTAGATTAAATTTTTCGTCAATTGTGTAATCTATATTGGTCTTAACGAACGGTTTTTGTTGCAAGTTCTTGGATAACTTCGATGCTAGCAATATTGCAAAGTATAATCTAGGTTCTCCGAAGCTTATAGCAGTTTTCGATATTTTTTGTGTATTAGTTAGGTCAAAATCATTTAAAATTAAGGTTTATTTGAACATAAGAAAATTATCAAGACGTAGAAGCCACGTGGGCCTATCGAGACTAGCCTATGGGTGTTTTTGTCCTAAGTTTTAGTTAGTCTTAGGGTATTTAATTCAAAATTTGGTATGAGAGTTAGATAAGCAATGCATCATTGCCTTACCCTTCCATTCAGTGTTTTCCTCCAAAAAATTCAAGCTCAAACTTAGGCCTAGGCCTAGGCCTAGGTCATTTTTCAACTCAAAATTTGTTTTTTTTTTGTGTGTGTGGTCTTCTAAAACTTTTTCAAATTTCAAATCAAATAATTTGTCCTGGTGGTAGGCCATATCTCATTTTTCCTCAAAAAATTCAATTTCAAAGTTAGGCATTCTAGGCCTAGATTATAAAAACTATTATATACTTCCACATATTTCTCTTCTATTTTGCTTATTTTAGTATTTTATTTTAAGATTTAAGAATTTGGATTGATACAGGTGTCTTTTATTTATTTAGTTTTAGGCGGAATTTATAATTTTGTCTACATGTGGTATCCATTTTTCACTAAATCTCGACTGGAAGAAGTTACAATGGTTTTCAAATAGTGATTGTGAGTTTGGTTATCGTGAAAGTGTGTTTAAACAAAAGTTTAAAAATCAATTCGTCAAAGGGTCATCGATGTAATTTCTTCATTCTTTTCAAATATTTTCACATTCAAACCTATCTCTATTCTCTTTACCTTCTCACCAATCAAAATTTACCTTAACTAAGATTTTAAGTGATAGATTACTAAACCATAAGGCAGAGTTATCTATGGACTATCAAGATCTTATTCAAAGAGCAAAAAAATCTTTGAAAACAACAAATTCAGGTAAGGCATGTAGATTCACAATTGTACTTATATATCACTTTTTTTAAAACCTTATATCTTTCAAAGATTTTTTTTGTAATTAATTTAATCTGCCTTAGAGGATTAAATTTTCGTCAATTGTGTAATCTACATTTGGTTCTTAACGAACGGTATTGTTGCAAAGATCCTTGATAACTCGGCCTCAATGCCAAATTATAATCAAAAACTATCTCCGAAGCTTATAGCAGTTTCGATAATTTGTGTTTATTTATAAATCATTTTTTAAATTAATGTTTATTTGAAACGTGGGAAAATATTAGAGACAGTAGAAGCCGCATGGGGCCTATTCGAGACTAGCCTATTTTGGTTGTTTTCGCCTAAGTTTTAGTTAGTCATAGTGTATTTAATTCAAAATTTGGTATGGGAGTTAGATAAGCAATGCATCATTGCCTAACCATTCCATTATAGTGATTTCCTAAAAAATTCAAGCTCAAACCTAGGCCTAGGCCTAGGTCATTTTCAACCTCAAAATTTGTTTTTTTTTGTGTGTGTGTGGTCTTCTAAACCCTTTCAAAATTTCAAATCAAATAAATTTGTCCTGGTGGTAGGCCATATCTCATTTTTCCCAAAAAATCTCAATTTCAAACTTAGGCCTTGTGGGCCTAGATCACTTTCAACTTTCAAATTTTTTTTTGTCTAATAGACCTTTTCAAAATTCAATTCAAATAATTTGGCCTGGTGATAGGCTATCTTTCATTATTTCATCTTTCTTCAATGTTTCATTTGTCCTTGGGTCATTCTAGCCAAATTTCAGCGAAATGTCTGACCCAGAGATACAAGCCCTTATTGATAGGAGTCACTAAAAAATCTAAAGCCCCATAGTTCAAGCCATTTCATCCCTCAAGGCCACAGGTAAATATTTATCTTGGACAAATAGAAAGTAGGCCTATAGATTAATAATAAAGATAAAGATGCAGTTTAGGTAAAAGATCTTGTGGAGGAAGTAGTCCTTGTTAAAAGATATTAAACAAAAAGGATACAAATATAATAAAAATATTATAAATGATAATGAAGTTGACTCCCTCATTACTGAGTTTCATTAATAAGGAAGTTTGTTAGGTCAATTCCAGTACCCAATTGCTCGATTAAATCAAATAAGGAATTAAAAATTTAAAGGGATCAAAATTCAACCCCTTCCAAAAAATACTTGCTTCTCATTTCAGTGAATCTGTTCTTAGGGGCAATAGATTGTGGTTTCTTTGAGGGCAATGAAACTGATAAGTTTGCTTATAAAACCCTTCATTTCAAAATTTAAAAGTTGCTCCTTAGATTTACAAAAAAAATTAGTGAATCATTAAACTTCATTGCTTAAAATAAATTAAAGGGATATTCATACTCCCTAATTCAGAATCTTTCTATTAGTGATAATAATAATTATAATAAGGCTCTTGAACTTTTAGATAAAGAATTTTTAGACGAAAATTTTCTCATTGATGAAATCATTAAAAATATAATTTATTTAAAACCTGCTTTTGACCCAACGTATAATGCGACAAGTGTTTACTTAAATGATATCCGAACATTAATATATGAACTTGAGAATTATAACCTCAAATATCTTGAGGGGCTACAGGATTAGTATTACTTAGCCACATAGTTTTATCAATATTACCTAATGTGGTAGTAAAGGAAATACTCGCAAGATTGAATACCAACTTACCCTTGATCTGAATCAAATATCGATAGTTATAATGAAGTTATCAAAAATATTGTTAAAACAATCAAATCATAATAAAGGTCAAAATTTCAATCAAGTCCCTCCCCATAATACTATTTCAAAATTTAAAAAATATAAATACTTCGGATAAACATAATTTTAAATTAAAAATTAATGAAAATCAAAAGACGAATGAGTCTTTAAAATCTAATAGGCCTGATTCTAATTCTGCTTTTGCAAATTTTCAAAACTCATTACAAATGAAGTTTAGTGGAAATGAAGCTTCCTCATAGTATTGATTCTTCCACTTCTAAAATCAAGGGTTATTCAAAATCATGTAAGTTTTGTTCATCCCAAGTTCATGTGATGACCAATTGCAATTTTATCAAACCTATGAGTTAAGAATTAAAAGGTTGATAATGAAATAAATCTATGCCCCAAATGTTTAAAATTACTAAACATACTGCAGATCAGTTTCCTGGACTTGAGGAGCAACTTTTTTTAGTTGCCAAGTTGCAATAAAGAAGTCATATTACAGCTCTTTGTAAGCAAAGGAAAAGTTCCACCCTCCCCCCACCCTCACAAATGTATGTCTTAGTTTAGTCAAAGCACCAACAATTTATATTTGTTGCCATCAATTACTATAAGGATTGGTAGGGGTAATAAAGTTTCAGCGTCAGTTCGATGCCTAGTCGACTGTGGCTTCACAGAGGTTCTACCTTTCTAAAAAAGTGCTGGACAAACTCAATATATCTGTAGAGAATCATCAAAGCACTCAATACAATATAAAAACTTATTTAGGTATTAGCACCCGCACTTTGAAAGAGACTGTTCTTGATGTATATATGGACCAGTCTTGTTTCACCCTTCCTCTTTTGGTTGATAAGGATCTTAAATTAAGTTACGAGATTAAGTTCGTAGATCAGGCTCTAATTAATTTAAAAAATAAATCTTACAAATTGGCTGATTCTGGCTTTAAAGAGTCTAATAACTCATTTTTCGATTTGGATGCCTTAATTGGCATTGATTTAATAGGAGTATTTCCCTCAACTAGAATTGATTAAATGTATGAGTGGATCTGCTTTTAAGTTAAGGGATGGTTCTATTATTCCATTTGGAATATTACTAATTTTAGGCTTGATAATTTCAAAAAGAGTTTTTGCTTTAAAAAATAAGAGTTTCAAATCATAATCATATTCAAAATCAAAATCTAAATCAAAATCAAGTGCAGGCGTTAACCATACTTTGGGTTAATGCAGTCTTAAACCTTGTACATTCTTATTTTAATCCTTTAAGCCATATCCTTAAGTAATTCAGAGGTAGAGCAAGGATTAGAAAACATGTTCGAATTAGAGTCCTTAGAGAGTGAGGAAATTGAATAATAATAAATCTGAAGATGATTGAAACAGAATGAAAAATTCAAAGGTAGTATAGAGTTCAAAGAACGGAAAATGATCATAAGATCTTCCATTGGATATGAAGATAATACTTCCCTTGTTGTCCATCAAACTATAACATTTCTCTTGCAGTACTTAATAGATTTCATGAAAATTTAGAAAGAAAAGGTTTAGTTAAAGCCTATGATGATGTCTTTCAGAAACAATTAGCTGATGGTATTTATCGAGAGTTCAAAGTATCTCCCCTGAGTATAAAAAATTATTATTGGGTTCGCTCCACAGACCGTTATCAAAACTTGATGAAAACAAGTATCAACACAAGGTCAGGACTGTGTTTAACTGTTCTCTTTAAAACTAATCTTACCATCTCTAAATTGAGGCAGCCTTATAACTGCGACCAGATCTTATGTCCCTCCCTTGTTAGGTCATATCCGGTTTCAGATCAAATCAGTTTGTTATGCTATCGGATATAAAACAAGCCTTCCTCAAGATTAAGTTAAAATCTATCGAAGAACCGCAATCGCTTTTGCTTTTTTTTGAAAAGTAATGGTCAATTTAAGGCTTATCGATACTCAACCATTGTTTTTGGTTTAACATCCTCACCTTTCATCCTCAATTATATCATTAAGCATCATGCTTAGTCTTATGAGGATGATGCATGTACTCAGATTCTATTGAATAATTTTTTTGTGATTAATTTAATTATTAGTGGCAATGATCTTACAACATTAAATTTGAACTTTATTCATGAATGCAACAAAAGAATGGAAGATGGTGGTTCCATCTTATAAGTTGGGACTCGAATAATGATCAATTAAGAGCTATTATGGAAGAAGAGGGTAGAATAGTTCAACATCAGAAATCAGAGGATAAGGTTCTTGGATATCTTTTTAATCCTCTTACAAGTAAGTTAAAACTTACAAAATTTTCAATTAATGCTGATGCAGATACCAAAAGATTTCTGTTATCAGTTGTGCCCAAGGTTTTTGACCCTTTAAATATCTTTTTACCCTTAACTTTAAGGGGTTGGTTATTGATTAGGAAATTATGACAATTGGGTTTTGAATTTTTAAAGCGTTCCCTGGCTGATTTGTTTATTTCCTGGTATCTTCTCTATGTTCAGTTTTAAATTAAAATTACATTAATATTGAAATTGAAAGGTGTGCTTTCTCACCTTCTACCTCAAACTCTTTATTCGTTATTTTGCGACGCTTCAACATCTTGTTATGGTTTTGCAGTTTATAGTATAGGTCAAGGTTTTAATTTAATTTTTCAAAGGCCAAGGTGGGCCCCTCTCAAATCTAGGGCTTTGCTCTTTAGAGTTCTATCTGGTGTTACTTTTTTTCCAAGTAGTATCCCTCACATCTCAACTATTATTTCAAGAATTTTCCTAATTACAGTTCAAAAACATAAAGGTCTTTGTAGATGCTCAAATTGTCCCTTCATGGCCCTGTCTGGGGAAAGGCATAATAATACGAGTAACATCTGTTCAGGCCGCTATATTAACTGGAGATCAATCACAAAAATTTCAAGTCTGAGCAAAGTACAAAAGTATCAACGTGTATTATGCTCTACTATCGCAATATGCGAAAACCCAGCGGATTCTGATTACCCAGAGGTGCTTCACAACCTCTCATTTCTTCTGTCTCAAATTGACACATTTGAGTCTGGAAGGGTCTTCTTTGGATTCTTTTAGATCAATCTCAATGGCCTATTAGTAAAATTAAATGTTTGTCTGAGGCCAATAAGGAAAGGATTTTACAATTAAACACATCTGTGGTTGTTTCTCAGTCTTTGTTACCAATTTAAAGATTACTCAAGTGTGCATAGGCTTTATAAAGTAACTTCAAAAATATTAAAATTCATTAGCAGGAGTAAAGGGCTGGATGAAGATTGTGATCAGAAAGCCCAACTCTATTGGTGGAAGATAATTCAGCAGCATTGTTTTTCTAAGGAGAGTATTATTTCTCCAAAATCCTAAAAAGTATGAAATTCCCACCGCTGGTCAATCAAACTTAACTTATTCATAGATGATAAAGGCCAATCCGATCCAAAGGGAAAATTGCCAAGACACTTTTATATATTGATGTGATAAATCCAATTCTTCTTGCCAAGGATCATCATCTCACTAGATTAATTCAAAGAGACTTTCATTCAAGATGTCAACACTTGGGTGTTCAAACCACTATCAATTTTATCAGAGCTCATGGTTTCTGGATTACCAAGGCCAGGTAGGCTGTAAAGAATGTTTTGTCAGACTGTATAGTATGCAAAAAATTTAACAGTATACCCTTAAATATATCCAAAAATGACTAATCTTCCTCATCATAGAGTTAATTTTGTGCGCCCTTTTGAGCATACTGGCGTGGACTTTACAGGGCATCTCGTTGTAAAGATTAATGATAAAGAATTTCAAAAAATGTATCTATTAATTTTCACCTGCCTTAATATCAGAGCTATTCATGGTGATGTCCTTCCAGATATGTCCACTGAATCCTTTTTACTTTCATTCCAACGTTTCACAAATATATATGGCATACCTTCCAATTTGTACTCAGATAATGCCAGGAATTTCAAACAAGGTGGAAATATATACTGTTAGAATCTTTGTCTTCAAATATGTTCTTCGAACATATGCGTATCAATAACATCAAACATTACAAGATTCCAATCTATTCCAGTTTGGTGGGATCAGTTTGGGGGAGGGAATGATACGAACAGTTAAGGGATGTCTCTATAAACATATAGGTAAAGCAACCTTACTTACTTCAACTGTTAAACAAGTATTTCAAAATATCACCAATGTTATCAATTCAAGACCTTAAACTAAAGGTCATCAGATAATGATTTGGAAAGTTATGCTCCAAATTCCTTTTTGAAGCCTATATGGCAATTCAAACCTCATATTTCAATTGAAGTTTCCACCTCCCCATATGGAAAAAATCCTTCCCTCACAACAGACTTAGCCATAAACTCTAACTGCTAAGGAAGAGTTTTGAGACTTTCAGGGAATTATGTATGAGTCTTACCTATTAAATTTGCGCCAACTAGTAGAAATCTCTATCAGTCAGAGTGAACCAACCGAATTAAGGTTGGAGATATAGTTCTGATACACACACCTAATAAACCTAGACCCTTCTGGCTTTTGGGTAGAGTTCTGGAAGTTATTGTTGGTGATGACGATAAGATCAGGAGTGTGTTATTAAAAAGGGGAGATGGACAAACCTGTCACTACTCTATTTGTCATCTCTACCCTTTGGAGTTATCTATTACCCACTCTGTCTCCAGGTGGAGAAACTGATGCTGAAGCAAGCAGTGATCTCTCCAATTTAGATGGTCAAAAAACAATGAAAATACAGATCAAGTTGATCAATCCAAATTCAAATTCAGTTATCAAAGTAATTTTGTGATACTGCTATTGTGATGTACAACCTTTCAACTTCAGGTTATAAATTCACCTCAATTGACTCCAACAGAATCAAATTTCTCAGCTTCAATTCAGTTAAAGAAAGACCCTTAGACAGGCTGCTGTCAAGTGTCAAGAATTCCTTCGCAGGAATTTATCTGATTTGTAAAAAAATTTAATTCTTTTAATTGCAATGGTTTTCATTGCCAACTCTCCAGTGGGAGGATATAAAAACTATTATATACTTCCACATATATATCTGTCTATTTTGTTTAGTTTAGTATTATTTAGGATATAGAAACTATAGCTATATAGCTACGTATTAGTTTTGTGGAAATATTATCATTTTTTCCCTGTGGATATAATTCACCAGAAATTTCACTAAAAAATAACAACTGCGAAATCACTTCAAATTCAAAAGCGGTACTATTTAGTCGTGCTTGTTGAAATCAAATTTAATAATCAAAATGTAAAAGAGGTATAGAGGTAAATTTCTCATTCTTTTCCAAATTATTTTACCTATCAATTCTATTCTATTCCTTTACCTTCTCACCCAATCAAATACCCTAACTAAGATTTTAGTGCTAGGTACAAAAGCCAAGAGGCTGAGTTATCTAAGGACTATCAAAATCTTATTCTTCAAAGAGGCAAAAATTCTTTGGAAACAACAAATTCAGGTAAGGCTAATGTAGATACACAATTGTACTTTATATATCATTTTTTAATCCTTATAGTTCACACAACTCAGTCTAACATATTATAACTACTATAACATAAAAAAACCCGGCCAATTTGGGCTTCGTCTAAATATATTATATTAAAGAGACATTAAGACATTAAGACATTAAGAATATTAGAGACAGTAAAAAAGCCACCATGGGCCTATCGAGACTGTCCCAGTCAACCCACTAACCCCAAACAGCTCATGACAACAATGTCAGCAAAGCTACCATGCGCCTAATTTGTAATAATATACGAACCTCATCCATATTGGCTAGTCAAAACTAATGATATTAATATGATACCCAAAACCATCCACATGCATAATTAATAGTTATAGGTCACACATGCCTTCAACATTTAAAACTACTATAAACTAAAAAACCCCCGCCAATTTGGGCTTCGTCTATCATATTATATGATACCCAACCCAATCATAAACGAATCTTAACCTTCTTATAATTGTTTGCAATTTCGGAAGTCACACTAACAACCTCCCTCTGCAGACCTATTCCAAAAATTTAACAAACCCTATTAACTGAATGCTTGCTTTCTTATATCAAGATGGCATGCTTTTCTTTCTTAATTTCTCTATTATGCCCTTGGTCACCTGTCATGTGTGCTACTTATGAAAAATTTAGTGTGTGCTCGTCTGTAGGTCTATCAATAGTTTGTTAAATTTTATGTAGACTTGCTATCATGTCCCCGTCTGAGAAATCGCCTTTCTACAGAAAACATTCCTAACTCTTCAGCCTCTCCTTCATAGCTCTTAACCCTCAAACCCAGAACATCATCCTTGTTGCTCTACCGTTGCACTCTCTCTAGCATAGTCTAAGTCTTTCTTTAAATAAGGGGGCCCAAACTGTTGCACAAGCTCGTGCTAGATTACTGGACCTAACATAGCCTATTATACAGTTTGACTTATTACTCTTGCTCTTGTATACAACATTGCGATTTATTTATGTTAACAGCGTCTTATTAGCTTTATTTCTAGCTTCCAAACACGGATTAGCTACTTTCAATTACTGCTTATAATCAACATCTAAATCTTTTTCCACAGACTCAAGCCCAATCCCCATTCATATCGTAGTTAAAACTTTTAATTGAGTAAACCTAGGTGAAGACCTTACACTTTTTTACTATTAAAATCATTTGCCACTTATCTTGCCACCCAAGAAGTTTATCAAATCATTTTTGAATCTTTAAACATCCTTCACTATTCCTAACTTGTGGTGGCCACTTTGGTATCACTTGCAAAAACTCAGAAAACTCTTTGCATTTATAGCCCTGGTCTAAAATTCATCTCTATTACTATATGAGGCAACAATATGGCCCCAGCACTGCAAAACCCTGTGGGACACCCACTCTTCACTATTTCCCCTGATGATTTTGCCATTAGTTGTACACACTGTTTTTCTATTTCGCAGTGCTTTAAATCAACCATGTACCAACCCACCCTTCATACCACATTTGCAGATTAATCTTCGTTCATCAGCCTTATGTGGGGAACCTTATCAAAGCTTTTGCTAAAGATGTAATACACAATACTCAACTGGATCTCCCGGTCAATATGCAGTCAGTAATGTATTTCCATAAATTCAAAAAGGTTTGTCTGACATGACCTACCCTTTCTGAAACCGCGCTGGGAGTCAGTCATACATTACCTTGTTATCTTCTAAATATTTTCTCTATATGACCTTTCAATTAACTTTTCATAGAATTCCTTTAACAACCAGGGATGTTAAGCTAAACTGGTCTATAATTTCCCAACTTCCACTTACTACCTTAAATAGGCACAACATATGATGCTGTTTTCCAGTCATCTGCGTACCTCACCAAATGTTATAGATCGCTTAACAATCAAAAATCCAGTGCCTTTGCAATGCTGGCACTACCCTCCTTCAGATTTCTATCATACATATTTACCATCAGGGCCTGCAGCTTTTACTTGGATCAATATGATCGAACTAAAAAACGTTTAATATCTTTTACGTGAAATTATCAAATTATGTAAGTCTATTTGTTACATGCATACAAGACAACTATTAGTCTTTCCAACTTATTATCTAATCTTTTCCTCTGTAACACTGAAGCAAAAATAAGCATTAAACAATGTTGACAGCTCCTTATCTGAAAACTCACTAAATCTTCATCAATTTTTAATTGGACCAATTGTCCTATCTTACTTTTAAACTATTTAAAAGCTAAAAGACTCTTCAGGTCCATGCTATTATTCCTTGCTTAAATTAATTTCTGCCTCTTCTTTGCCTTCTTATTGACTGGTTAAGTTCATTTCTATTTTTCCTATATTTTCTAAATCACAATCTTCACCTAATTAATAACCTTAGAATATAATCATAAAACATCACGTATTCGTGATTTTACTCTCAATATATACTCTCTAATCCACACAAACAGAGTTTTTCTCTTCGCCATACTAATGGGTTTATCTTTAAAAAACATACTGACTAATATTTATTAAAATTTGCTTAAAATGTTTTCCCACCATGATAAAAACAGTTTTATGGTCTTTAAAACATCTTACATATCCCAGTCAGTGTTGTATTAAGCATGTACTCGAAATTTAGGGTAAATCGCCATATTCGGAAATCTAAGTCTTTTCCCTTTATACTATGCAATTATGGCCCGATCCATTATAAATATCATATTATTTTTAATAATATAATTATGGTCACTAAGTCCTAAAATTCTCGCTCAACTATAACTCAATACCACCATACTATCAATTTCATCTTAGTTATATTAAGTTCTAATTTGGCACGTATCCTTGATGGGATTTCTTGAACAAACTCTGCGGTCAAAAATTACTCTAGTATACAATTTATGATGTAGATATATACTATATAAAAAATAATTATATACCTTACAATATAAATCTTCTTTTCTATTTTGCTCCATTTTATTATTTTATATTTAGGAAATCTGAAAAAAACTTATTAGCCTATATATTTAACTCATACTGGGTATCGGTATCTTATAACCTATTATTAGATTTTAGCGCGATTAAATAAAATCTATTGTCCTAGTCGTATATTCATTTTCACTAAAAAATATGACAGTGTGTGCTTACGAACAACTGTTGGACTACAACATGGAAAAATCGAATAGCAGCGCGAAAGGGACTAATAAGTCGTGCTAATGTACAAAAATACAAAACAATTATCGATAATAATTCAAAAATGTAAAGGTTAGGCAGGTGAAAATTAGTAATATTTCCCAACACTTTATCCAGACACTTTATTCAAATCTACTTAACTATATCTGCATTAATAATCTCTTAACATCACCGTATGTCATTTTAACCTAATAAGTCTAGTTAAAGATCATACTTTAATAAATCCACAAAGGCATGCAGTTATCTTTAAAAAACAATATAGAACTTCCATCCAGGAACCAACAAAAGTCTTTGAATAACTACACCAAACCTCAAAGTAAGCTCCTATAAGATAGTACACAATCTGTATTGTAAATTACGTAATTAATTCTTTTAATTTCTTTTAACGTAAGGTCAATATTAGAGACATAAGAGGATAAAAATGCCAATGGATCCTTAGAGAAATATTAAATAATCACCCCTATATAATGACTACACCTCTTTCATCTTTACTGTTGGCATCGCTTGTCTACAATTCTTATCCACACAAATCATTCACTGTCGTTCTCATATTTACTTGGACTCTTTGCCAGTTGAGTTAATAATAATGACTACACAAAATAATTCTATATGATTTATTGTTTTATAACTATATTCTACCCACAGCCGGATTCAAATATCATAATTGATATTTATTAATAGAATCATCATTTAATCATCACTCAGTAATAAATATATGCTTTTAACATCATAGCGCCACACCACCACCCAATTCTTTCCTACAATACAGCTGGATTTATTCTAAGGTGATATCAGATCATAAGTTTACATATACACTGAAAGGGAACGTCATCCACATAATTAATTAACATTCATTAACCCATGCCTCAGTTATGCAAATAATGTCTAGATTTTCATTTATGGTATAAGATTTAATCAGCTCATCTTTTTTATTTCTAAGGCTATGGAGCATTTGTGTAAAAACATTGATACCGAAAATGCTGTTATTTTATTGCTATCATCATTTTGAACCTGTAACACACTAGTTTTATTTATTTCCCCACTATTACAGTTACCATTGATATAATTATTCATAATTTAGCCCACCACACCCAACTTTACCTAGTTTTTTTTGCTAAATAAGTCTCCAAACTGGTACTGAAAAGCCCAACACCTTTACGACTCAAGTGAACTCCATCTGCTGCAAAAGATCTTTATCTATCCAGAAATTCTCTCCACAAATCCAAAAACCTAATATTTTCTGAAAAACATAATTCCCTAACCCTTTCATTTACACCTAAAGCCCTACTCCCCCATTCCTGACCTGCACCTTAACCTAGGTAAAATCCCGGAAATCATGTGCACCTTCTTCAACTAGCTTTCATCTTGCTGAATCAATTCCAATAAATCTGCTATTAATTCTTGCATGACTTATAGTCCTATATCATTTGTTACCCACATGCACAATCACATCAGAATCAACATTTGTAGAATCAATCCTCTCTAATCTGACTATCCTATCCACGATACCACTCTAACTCTGGCACCTGGATAACACTCTTTCACGCCATTTCTTTATTTTATTTTGAAAAGCCATCCTAGCTATCGGTATCATAAGTCTCCAATTAGCAATGCATCAGTCCTCCCTTTAGAAAACTCAACATTCCCATTGGCACTCTCTGATCCCTCCCCTATCTGCGAAGGCAGTCGAACCTGTTTACTACAGGTCACAGGCTGACTGACTTTCGAGATTCTCATCTTTAAATTATTATTTCTATTTTCGCCAACTCTATATTCATCTGCAGACCTATTATTCAACTACTTTATCCCTTTCCCCTCTCATCTTCCTACCTAGGTAGAATCACTATTCCTGTCTACCCCCTATATCCCACTCCCTCCTCGCCTTGACATCCCTTACTAACTTTTCCTACAACTTTCCCATCTTTCTCAACTCATAAATACCTTCTTATATCTTTCAATCCATGCATATTTTCACTCAGTCTTGAAATCTCCTTCCTTAACAACACATTCTTGTCATATCAAAAAACACCAAACAGGGCAGCTATTCACTACACCTACTTACAGTCCCAACAGTTTTCACCACAGAGCAAATACAACTTAACATATTAAACCCTTAATTATTAATAAGTTTATATTTACAACTACAGTTTCAACGGCACTTAGTCTAAAAAAGAAATAAAACTAATCTCTTTAAAAAAAGGTTAAAAATTTATACAAGCCTAAATTTAGCTTAGCCTAGGCCAGGGATATATAAAAAATTATAAGGTAGGCTCAATTAACTGTAGTCTATGACTGGGAAACTTAATTAATTTTTAAATTATATCACTAAATTAAAGTAACAATTATTAAAAGACTTTATTTAAAAACAGAAAATCTATTTAAGAATTCAAATAAACCTCCACCTTAGCCTAGGCTAAGGCTATATATAAAAATTATAAAATAGGCCTAACTTAGGCCATGGCTGTGGTAAACTTAATTTAATTTAATAATTTATGACAAAATTAATATAACAATGTTAAGATTGTAGTTAAATACAGAAAAACTTTTTAATAATTCAAATATAATCCTGGCAAACACATGAGATATACAGGAAAATCCCATTAACTACTCTAGACCTAGGGTTAACCTATCACAAACACTGCTGAGTATCCCAATACTTCAACTAAATTACATATTATTATTTTTTTATTTTACAGAAAATTTAACAATAATAGGTAAACAAATTTCTAAAATCCACACTAAAATACACAACACTAATTTGTTAACTAATTTCACTTACTACTACTTCTGTAAATAAAATGGGAGAGCAAAAAGAAGCACACCCTCACTCAATAGGCCATAACAAAACTAAATGGCTCGAGCATTTGTAAAAAATCAGGAGATATTCCTGAGTTGATTGTATTATATTACAAGAGTTTTGTGATCCACCTTACTAGCTTACAACAATAATAAAGCATAATTAACAAAAATTCCCTCTAAAGCCTGCATCTTATTGGAACAGCTTTGGGAAAAGGGCTAGTTTAGAACTTTTAAAATTACTAACATATATCAAAATGCACGGGGCCCACCCTATTCAATAACTCTCATTGTACTTCTCGATGCTCGTATGCCCGATCTGTTTTTTGTTTCGATTGTGCTTTTTATCGCGCCATGCAGGCTTGAAACAGTTTTTTTCGTTTTTATGGCAAATATTTCTACGAATTCTTACGAAAAATAAGAACGTTCTCTAAAAAAGCGTTCGTTTTTGTCAAATTTTAAGAAATATAATTTGAGAATATTCTCACCAAACGTAAGAATTTTTGACAAATTCCGTAAGATTGCTATATCCCTATCTTAACGAAAAAATCTATTCTTACGAAAAAATGAAACAAAGAGAAATAGATGGAAAAAAGGGGTCGACTTTCAAATTTTTTGTCTATTTTTTTAATATATAATATACAATAAATGAACAACCAAATATTTCTTTTTTTTAAATTGAATGACTTTAAGAAGTAAATGAGATGTTATAAAAATTTGCGATTTATATTCACCAATTTTTATATAACTATCCTTAAAATATTCATAAAAAAAATGCCACATGATCAAATGTTTATCACTACGTGATAGGCCAGCAGATAAGCTTCCTTGAATAAAAATGGCTTAATTTACTTTTCAGCTTTGCCAATTTTTGATGAAAAGATCTGTTACAATGATGCATTTTCATTGCATTTTTTTTTCTCAAAATACCATATATATTATATATATATACTATAATAATATATATATATAATATATATATATATTATTATATATATATACAATAATAATAATCATAATATAATATATATATATAATAAATATATAATATTATATATATATATTATTAATAATATAATATTTATATATATATACCATAATAATATAAATATATATATATATAATATATGCTAACGGGTTACTGGAGTAAGACATTTATCTAATGCCTATATAATATTAATATATATATATATATATATATATATTATTATATATATATATATATAATATATATATATATATATATATATATATATAATATTATATATAATAATATATCAATAATATATTAAGAAAGGAGGAGCGGAAATTATGACGCGTTTTGTGGGCAGTACTAAATGATGACGTAACCTAATTTTTTCGTAATTTTGGGGACGGGAAATTTGGACGGAACTGTTAATAATTTAATTCCCATGGAATGCTATACATCACATATATATGTTAAAATACCACTATGTTATTGTGCCTATAGACCAAACAAAGACTATGGAGCAAATTTTTTTTTTTTTTTTATATTAATTTTTTTCATATGTATATTATTTTCTATATATTTGTATACTTATATTTTACTTTTCTTTTATATTAATTTTACCATTTAAATACAAAGTTGTTAAACAAAAAATATTTGTTAAGTGGTGCCGAACAAGCGTATGACTATACCACGACCATGTATAAATAAATAAATATAAATAAAATCCCCATTATCAGCGAATCGATTTTGTAGATAAAATTTACATAAATAACTATGTAAAAATGAAAATAATTTTGTAAAACGATTTTTTCACTTTCATTACAATAAAAGAAAAAGAAAAGGTAATTGTTGAGGTTAGAGAGCTGAAACTATTCTTCATAAGTTGACAGGGGCATAATAAGAATAAATTATAAAGCATGCCACTTGATATTAAGTAAAGCATTTACCTTCAGTAATTGGGTTGTTTAAATTTTGTGAATGGCTTCACCACAGGAGGTGATGAACTCGATCTATATTGAAACATTAGAAATTAGGAGACCAGTATAAGAAGGCCACATGGGCCCTATTTAGAGACTGTCCCAGTCAACCCACTAACCAATCAATGGCTCATATCAAATCCATACAAAGCACCCTAGGGTCTTTGATTCATAAAAATTACTATGTAAATTTAAAAATCCATATTTTGGCTAAGTCAAAAAAAATGATATATATACCCAAACCATCCACATCTTAACAATTAAGTTATGGTCACACATGCAATATACCATAACTAATAATTACTGTAACTAAAAACCCGCCAAATTTGACTTATTCTATTAAATTATACTATATGATACCACTAATCCATCTATATTCCTAATCCAACCCTTTCTTAAATGTTACAATTGAGTCACACAACAACCTCCTTGTAGCAAACCATTCCAAATTTTAACAACCCTATTGCTGAACATTTTTCAAGAACAAGGACTGGATAGGTATATGGATGGTTAGGGTATCATATAGTATATTTTGGACAGCCAAATTTGGTAGGTTAGTTATACATGTAGTTTTAAGTGTTAATTGTCATGTACTATAGTTATTAAAGCTGTAGTGTGGTTAGCATATATATATATATATTATATAGTATATATATATATACTATATCATATATATATTTTTTTATATATATTATATATAATTATATATATACCGGTATTATATAGAGTATAATATATATATATATATATATATATAATATATATATATATATATATATATATATATATATATATATATATATATATATATAATATATAATATATAACTTTAGATATTATTTTTTTTTTAGTTGTAGACTTTGTGTATAAGTTATTTATTGACAAGCCCTATGGTGTTTTGTGGATTTGTATGAGCATGTTTTAGACTTTGTATTTTGTATATAGTTATTGTCAAGCCCTAGGGTGCTTTGTGTATTTACATGAGCATGTTGTTTAGTTCTGTTGGATTGACTGGGACAGTCTCAATAGGACCATGTGGCTTCTTACTGTCTTTTTATTTCTAAATGTTCTAATGTTAATGTTAGCATAATGTAAAGTTTAAAGTTTAGTTCAGGACCCATTAAGTTTTGTTAAGTATACACAGTAAATCTGTATACACATGAAGTTAGCAATAGGTTTTTTATTTTATTATTTTTTGGTTCAAGAAAATTAGCCAAGTTATAAATTAAAGGCCAAAAGACCATACATTAAAATAGGTAGCTAAATATATTGCTAAGGTGACAACGATTTACTTAACTATTGTGTAAAAACTATAAACTTCTAATTTATAAAAAGAGTATC
The DNA here is from genome assembly GCA_015478945.1 of Trachelipus rathkii. NCBI lineage: Eukaryota > Metazoa > Arthropoda > Malacostraca > Isopoda > Trachelipodidae > Trachelipus > Trachelipus rathkii. The sequence goes on along the minus strand of JABUQX010069866.1, from coordinate 26,075 downwards.
AAAAAATTATTTATATTTTTTTTTATCGATTCACTTATATTTTAAAAATATATAAAAAAAAAACTACCTTTTAACGTGCTTTATCCCCTATGCAGGGATGGTAACAACGGTAGGGGGGGACCACAGGAACATCAAACACTTTAAGGCCGGCTATATCCCAACCAGCGGCCTCACCAACTGTGTTTCGCAATCTAAGTATTTAGTTCTTTCCCTCCAGGATAAATAAAAGACTCCAAACAAATGCAACTTACACAGGGATTTGAACCAGCATTCACATCTCGTATAGAAACAGAGGCTGTGACTCAACCAATCCTTGCACGCCACAACTAGGCGAATAAACTATTTAATATTATTTATATTTATTATTTATATATTTAAAATAGAGTTATAACTTAAAATACAAATAAAAAAAAAAAACGCTATTATAAAATAACGTCTTCGCTTTATTTCGTTCATGGAGGAATTGAAAACATTTTCTGCAAAAAATAAATGTGTATCAGAGATTATTTGAATAGATTGATAATTGGAAATTATCAATTTGATGTAATTTACCATGCTTATATTCAAATTTTTTTTTACATCAATGTTCAATAATTTTTAAAATATTAATATCGCATAAAATTTATAATAAAATTTTTTTTGTTTATTATATATATATATATATATAATATATTAATATATATTAATATATATATAATATATATTTAATATATATATAATATTATAATATATATATATATATATTATACCGTTTATAATAACGGTGTTACTTGGAACGGGTTTTAAGCTTCTTAATTTAAAAAAATTTCTATTGTGCAGTGATATAAAATGCTTAGAAAGCAATTTAAAAATATGGAGAAACATTTGATAGTATAAATTTAGCGAAAAATATATTGGCGGGGTGACTTGGATCAACTTTAAGGAGTATAACTATTCAGTCTCCCGACTTTCCCTACTTAATGAGACATTCATTTTTAGGAAATTTTTTTTTTCTGAAAATTCAAATGGCCATATAGTAGGTTATAAGCACACAAAAAAAATAAAAAATATATCTAAAATAAATAGAATATAAACTTTACATTAAAGTTTTAAATAAAGCTCTAATTCAGCCTGACCTTGGAGGAGGGAATACGAACACACCATTCAGAGGGATAGAATACGCACCATCCTGTTTAAATCCTCTTTACGTATAAATTCAATTTATATTTAAGTAAATCATTAAGTAAATAAAATAAAATAAAAATCATACAGTAATTGGAAACAAAATAAAAATGTCAATTAAAATGTTAATAAAACTCAAATAATAGGTACAAATGAGTTGGTCCGATATCAACCCCATATCACTCCGACTCAAAAATCTATTATATTACACTTTTTGAAAATATTATATATATAAATTTTACATTTTTCTATTTTATTGTATTTTTTATGTATGAATATTACTTTATATTCATTATATATTTCTAATGATTTTATGTTAATAAAAAAGCTCTATAAAAATATTTGAAATACGAAAAAACTAGTTGAAGGTGATTCACCCCTCATCAGTTTTTTACGGCGGGGCTAGTGAATCGACAACGTTAGGTCCCCCTTATGATGATTTTGCTACTAATACTGTAATTTGAAACAAAATTACTTTTGCCATTGGATAAGACGCTAACAAAACACGCATTGAAACAATAAAAATAATACCATTAATAAAATCGTCCAAAATTTTTCATTTTATAAAACAAAGTTATTAAAAAACTCACACATTTTTCAAAAGGGAAATTCTATTGAAGGGCATTTTTATTTTATACCTAAGTTATTATAAATATTTTTTAAAAAATTATAAAAACTATACTTCGAGAATTAAAGATGATCTAAATAAACTTGTAGTACTACCGCGGGCTATTAATTTGGAGCGATAAAAAAATTGTTTTTTTTTTTAATTATTTTTTTATTTATTTAGAAGTGGACTCAAAATCAACCCTCTAAAAAGACTGAGCAGGGTTCCCTGATCACCCTCGCCTCATGCTTCATTTATATCAATTTAATGCGTTTCATTTCTCATTGCTTGTTATATATATCATTCAAATGGAAGTGGGTCAATAACTGTATGTATAGGTTGTACATTAAAATTTTTTCAACGCCGGGAGGGTTACATTGAGAACACAACCTCATATTGCTCAAGTATAACTCAGGGGAGAGAAATAATTCAATGCTTAATTTCTTGACAGTACTAGTACTTAATATTTGGTTATATAATATTTTGTTTCCCCATCTATACACAACACCTTATGAATTGCAGCAATGTGCTCTTTAGGTCCTCCGCTGTCTGTCCTACCATCGATATTAAGCAGTGCATTTTGCCTTTTGCGAGAGTCTTTTATTTAGCGATACAAAATAGGAAAGGCGCAGGAATTAGGTGCCGACGGCCGATCCAGCAACACTAAAATTTACAGTTACACACGGACTTTGGTGTAATTAAATAGCAACACGATCTGGGTATTGGATCCCCCTTAAGGTAGCAGGTATTCTTCAGTCTGGGGTATCAGCCAATTGGTTTCGTCGTTAATTGAATAGGCCTACTTTTTTTTGCTCCGCAATTGTAAGGAATATGCTTCCATTCCTTATATAAGTAGCTTTCAACGAGCCTGCAACCAACTTGCTGATTACTTATAATCAGCATAATTCTCGTTCCTTTTATGTCTAATATATAACCTCATCTTGAAATTTTGATAAATATGGTACTTAATATTTTCTTTTTTTTAAGTTTAATTTTTAAACTACAATTATTAATTTTAACAAGGTAAATTTACTTCATTTAGTTTCGTCTTAAATCTAATTAAAGTAGGTACTGAAAAAAAAAGCTCACGTAAAACTCTCAATTAGATAGAAATATACTCATTTTGAACAGTGGGGCAACTTAACTAGTACCAGCACCACACTGTTCTAACAAATAATTCATAACTTAAAAATCATAAAAAATTTATATTCATCAAACTTATGTCAAAAAAATACCTATATGACCCTTACTCATACACATGCCAAATATTGGGAGGGAGGGTCCAGACTAATTCCACAGACCGAGAAATATGGATGCGGGCTTAACATTTTTTCAGGGCGGTTATAAATTAGTAAGAAAATGAAAAAATTTACACAGTATGCATGTTAAAACAGATATTAAAGGTTGTGTCTTTACATTCATATACACGCTTTCTTTAAGAGTCATCATAATTCAACGAACAGAATAGCCTACATACACAGGCTTTCATACTTCCAAAGTCTGATATTCCAATGATTTCAGCATAGACATATTTTTCAAAATCTTTTCTAAATTATCGATAATTATATACTAATTATATATATATATTATTATATATATAATATAATAATCAATTTATATATATAATAATTATATAATTATTATATATATAATATATAATATTTAATATTACTTATTATATATATTTATAATAATTATATATATATACTATATTATTATATATATATATTAATTAGGCGATATATATATATAATTTAATATAATTATATATATATATATATTTAAAAATATTATATATACTATAATATATATATATTATTATTAAATTTATATATTAATTATATAATATCTTATTTATATATATATATATATTATATATATATATATATATATATATAATATATCAGGTTTTATTCAGTAGTATACCTTTAGTATATATATATCACCTATACGATAGATAATATATTAATATTATAATAAAAATTTTATTTGTGACCTATGTATCTATAATAAATATATATTTATTATACTATATTGTATTTATTATATTGTATTATTGAATATTATAGTGTAAACTTTAGATCGAAACTATATATACTATCAAGCTGTGTAATCTTCAGTGCGGTGGTGACTTGGACCTAGTACCTTCAGCCATAAGTCTGTGTCAGCCGTACTCTCCCCTAATGGTCCACTATATTGACATTTTACATTTTTTCTAGCTACAATCTATGCCCTATATGTTAGTACTGATCCTCACCCGAATCTTAAGCACACATAAAAGCTTGAGCTTTGTAATTTGCTTATTAATAAAGTCTTTATTAACAGTTGTATATAACCGCTGGTCACGCCACTGATCCTTTTGCGGGTGAAGCGACCACCATGAGGGGTGACTCGGACCATCTGTTTAATTTCGTCTTTACGTTATTAATTTCAATTTATATTAATTTTTTACTTAATATAATAATTTATTTATTCATATTAAAATAGTAATAAGTAATAAAATGTCAATAATGATAATAAAATAAGAATAAAAATAAAGGTGGTCCGATTCACCCTCTCCGCTCAAAAATTAATCCATGAGAAAGACCCAGCCATAGACTATTTGGTATGTAGGCTACCCGGAGGGATAGGTCCCCCCCCCCCATATCCTTATTTTATGTCATTTCTTGTTTTCACGCAGACCTGCGCGCGTCTGGTGTGCTCATTAAGCAACCTCTTTTTTTTTGTTGTGTGGGGGCGGGGTGCACGCCGGGCGGTGAGATTGAGTGGTTAGGTGAGAGTGTGGGATCCCCCATATCAACATACCTATTGCGCTTTTTTTTAAAATTCGCATTTTATCATTTTTGTAACGAAACTTTCACTTAATATAAGTACACGTTTTTAATATTAGATAATTAATACGTAATTAAAAATGTACAATAATAATACGATAGCAATACGAAAAACACAGTTGTGGTTGAGTCACCCCTCCATCAATTTTTACGGCGGGGTTAATCGGACCAAGGTTAGGCCCCGTTGATTTTTCCAATAATACTGTTTTGGATCAAAATTTACGTTTGCCAGTTTAAAGCTAATACACTACTTCGATGTGTTTACTTATCAATTAATTATATCTTACCCAAATCCATACACATTTCTTCTTCTAATATACTAAGTTACTTAAATAAAACCCACATTTTACAAAAGATATGAAATTCTATTGAAGCACATTTTGCTACCTACGATTTACCATTCAACATCTTTTAGTAAATTAAAGATAAAATTTCTTAGACGCACTTAAAGATGATCTAAATACGCAGAACTTTTTTTAGTCTACATGGTCACCGCTCGCTGCGCTAATTATTTAATTCGTTAAGCAAGTGCGCGCCGCAATAAGAAAAAAAAAATTGTATTATTTCAGAGCTGGACCGAACATTCACCTCGCCTAAGAGAGCGGGACCTGATCGGCATGAGGTTTTGACGCACGCCATCGACAATACTTAATTCATATGATATTGCATATATATATAATATATTACTATATATATATATTATATATATATATACTATAATTTATTAGTACATAACTCTGCTTTATTGATACATACACCAGATTTCACCATCAATACTCCTTCATCATCAATTATAGTGTATTAACATCATTATTATCAGTACTTTACACAGCTTATGTAACTACATACCTTATATATAATGTATGAACGAGACCTTTCAATGCAATCACTATTTCACGCTAACCTAGATTGGTAATCTAGTATATCATCCTTCTTATTCTAGATCTTACTCTTCAATGTGTACGTACAGTATGTAAATAAGCGTCATGGGCGGTGTGGAGCGCGCCCGCCATCTTTAGCGGCTACATGGGGTGTAGTGCGGATCACTTGACCTATCATAAAAATTAAATCAATATAATAAAGAAAAAAAAAAAAATTCTCCACTCATTAAATAGCACACGCTTACTTCAGGATTACTTTAGTACTATACCAGTTTATTTAGCATTCATACTTTAATTCTAGAAAGTTAGTATATTTTTTAAAATAATGTTTAGATTAATTAGGGTTTTACAAATATTTGATAACACTTCAATAAGATGTCATTTTTGGTACCAACTGCTTTGGAAAATTTTAAAATCGTACGAGCTTTGTCGGAACGTACTTTTAATTTCTTTTTTCAATGGATACACTCGAGTATAGCTGTGCTTAATGGCCAGATATAGCAAAATTTTATTGATCAACACAACAGATAATATAGTGCAAAATCACGTGGTCTGGGCCTATCATTGGTCCTCGATTCTACACCCGCTGTAAAATAGCTGATGTGCTAGGGGTGTACCTCGGACCACCATAGTTTCGTGATTGGATAGATTATTATACATTTTTATTACAATAATAATTTAAGCTAGAATCTATATGAAGCACAAGGGCCTATATTAAAGTGAAATATTTTAAAATATGACGTAATTTATAAAAAAATACGATAGATATTCAAAATAAGTGCGTCACTAAGCTATTTGGGCGTGAGAGTGAATACGGACCACCTTGTATCTTATTCATCAATTTTTATTTAATCAGCTATAATTGTAAAGATCATTGTTAAATTGATACTTATTACGAATTTTTAATTGATAAATAACTTATTATTACAGTAAAAATTAAGAATATGAAAGATGAATTTCATACGTAAAAGGAACGAATATAAAACATTTCCAGCCATGATCCGAGTACTAAGCCACCTCGCTATAGAGTAATTGTCTGCTTCACCTCTCCACGGTCAGGCTGACTCAAGCGTTATTCAAACTTTAATAAACTATTATTATTATTAGAATTACATATTATTTTTTTGTGCTGTCTGTTAAACCGACTTTTTAGGGCCGCTAGATATTACAATAAAAAATAATTTTTCCAACAATGCATTTAGGGTTAGTAGACTGGCATCGAGACTAGGAAACTCTATATAGCTAAAATGCTTTCCGACTAATGTCACAAACCTTCGCTCCGTATCGCTATATCAGTCAATATAATATATAATTTATATAAGAGTATATATATATATTTAATATAATAAACTAAAAACTGCTTAAAGTACTCATATTTAACTTATATTTAATATAAATATTAATTATAATATCTATATATATTCAATTTTTAAATTATGATCAATATATATATATATTTTTAATAGCTTTCTACTATTATATAGGTATATATCGAATTTTGCTATATAATAATAATCTGTGCTTAGATATCATCTTTAATACAATATATATAGTGGTAGAGTAGAGCCAAAGCTTATAACTATAGGACATGGGTCTTCTATCAATAACTGAACATGTTATACCTCCACTCTCCAACAATAACGTCAATCTAATTGGAATATATATGATTAATGTTGACATGAGATAATTCTATAAAAGCATGAAAATTGTTTCTCAAATCTCTATAGATGGAAATGTTAATTAGTAGATTGGGCTCCTACGTTATTTGTAAGAAGCATAAGCCAGTTTACCCATTTGTTGACAGATTGTGGTCTAGAGTTATGTGAGTGACTCAGCTTATTGCTACTTGCAGGCGTGAGTGAAGGGACTTGTTGTCCTGGCGAATCGCTGCGTCTAATTGTTGATGATTTTTGTTAGGTTTAAAGTGGTAGAGCAAAGATATGTTACTTATATGACGTAGGATGCATACATGACATTAACAAAGAGAAAATTCTATGCTCATCGCTTAAATTTTAGCAATGTTGGTTAATTTAGAAGGGTAATATACAGGGATGGATAGAGTATCTTATTTATACTACAAGCTTACACGCTCATACTCTATCTAAACTACTACTTCTATTACCCTACCCTGAGGCTAAGGATAAGATACCATGGAGATTTCCTAGTGGTGTTATTCTTCTTCTATGTGAAGACAAGAACTGCTTTTGGTATACGTGAGTGTGAGAATTTTCTCTCATTGTAATCATAGAGTGATCTGAACCTACTAGTATATCAAGTACATGCCCAAATGTAGGGGCTCCATAAAATGAACATATATTTATGGAGGCAAAAATGTGGAAGTAGCCAAAATGCGCAGAAGATATAGGTTATTGTATTTATGCTTTAATGAGACTGTATATAATTACTATTTTGTTTATGCTTAATTATAATTTCTTTATATGTTCCTGACAGTTTGGCTTATTTCGCAATATTTATTTTAATAAGTTTTTCTTAAGTAGTATGTCTCTTGAGTACTTTTACACTGACACACTAATCTCTAAGAATATAATATTACAATGCATGAGAAGATATTGTGCTATGTGTCAATATTTGTTTAGTTTGCTCAAATAATCTAGTAAGTATACATATGGTGATTATACTCTACCCGGACATTAAGATGATTAGGAGACAACAATAAAGATAGTTAATCTAACAGATAATATAGATCATCACACATTAAGAAAAAATCCAGGAAGAAAAAATTTCAAAAAGAAAAATCCAATAAGAAAAATCCAATAAGAAAAATCCAATAAGAAAAAGTGTTGTCTATCCCAACATTAAGATGTAAAATTGGATGGCCCAAAATTAAGAGATCCAGTGGTGGCAATAAGTGTTGCCCACAAATAAGATGATCAAAAAATGACAATCAAAAATAAGACGATTTCATAAGATGTTTGCTTGACCAAACATTAAGACCCTATAAATATAACAAAAGTTAGATTTATAGTTCATTAATTAATATAATTTAAAGTTTAAAAATTTAATTAATTGATTCATGTATTAATGTATATATAAATGTTTTTAGATAAGAACCTTACCCTAATGATAAGAACAACTGTGAGGGGTCTTTCTGATAATCTGAGGATGTTTTTCAATCAGAAGTACGAGAATTCAAATGGAATGGATACAGTACTGAAAAAATGAGTATGGTAAGAATTACGTTTGATTTATGAAATGAAAGTAAGTGACTTAAGTTTATTTAATAATATAGACACTCACCTGTACTGAGGATTCTCAAATGTACAGGTGTTGCAAATTCCAGAACGTCAATGTACCAATGTACAAACTTTGAAACTTCCCCAGTCCCTGGTCAGGTTAAATCAAAATGGCGGTCAGTCAGTGAATTCCAAAAATGGCGGTCAACCGGAATTTTTTCAAATAGTCAAAACTATAATAATATCTTATTTACTTTAAAACCGTGGTCAAAATTATTCAATAAACCTATAAAAATAATCATGTTTCAGATCAAGGGTAACTCAGGTAAAAATAAATGAGCTTTCTTTTTCTTTTAATTCAAACAGAAACAACAATTAAAAATATTCTTTAAAAGATAATACTCCTTTGAAAAACACAATTCAAACCTTTATTTGTTTACTAATATTATCGTAAAGGATCTGATAATAATTCAAATCTTTAATTTTTCAAATAAATTATCAAATAAAAGATTCTATATTTGATTGAGACTACAAAACAAAACTAAAAAATAATAAAAACTGAAATTTGAATAACCATACAGAAAAAATATGCTAACTCATGCCATATGTATAAACTTCCAATAAGTATCACTCAACACATAATTTACCATACCGTAACCAAAGCGGTCACAAATATAGTGAATAGATGAAAAAATGCCAAAGCAAGTTAACAACTGAACTAATCAATGTTGATGCTTAAATGTGAAGATGGCCACAGCTAAATCAAATAAACAACCAACAAAATGGCCGCTATAAATTTCCTAATAAGTGCGAAAAAATGGCCAGCGCTAAAACATCTAATAATGCGACCTAAATAATGGCCGAATATTAATTCCACGAACACAAAACAGCCCAATGCTTAATTAAATAAATAAATAAGTCGCTGAACTATAGAATTTACAAATATTACCCTTTCATGTACAGTCCAAAAAATACTCATATCAAGTATATATACAAAACAGTTATCAAATCTAATCAAAAGTTATAAAAATTTACAAGCACAATTTAAAAATTTCTTAAAAAGGAAAAACTAAAAAATAACAAATATTATCACAATTATATGGGAGACACGTCCGAAGGGCTTCGTTTCGATTCAGAATAGCAAGTGCGTGATTTGCGCTCTGTGTCCGCCATCTTAACTCGCTTTTGTGACGTCACGAGAGTGTTGCCACTCTAAAATTCCTTTCGATTGTTTCTTTTATTTCGTAAACATTCAATAAATATATATACATCATTTAAGCCAAAAAAAAGACAAACAAAAACCCAATATGATTTTTTAACGGTTTTTTTAGTTATTCTTTTTATTAATAGGAATCGACATTGCATGTTTATTACATATTCTTTCTATTTCTAATTCTTTAAATATTACTTTATATTCTTTATTACAACTATAAAAGACTTTACTTAGTTTACCAATTACTATTTTTAAAATTCTAAAAAGCTAATTTATACTTCTCTTTATTAATGCTTATACAAAAGTAAGCTTTTCTTCTAAAACCACTATATTTTCCTGACCACTAATTATTCATTAATCATCTATAAACACATTACATAAACACATACACAACAATATACACCACATATACTCCATTAACACATCATGAATAATTTTACACAACATTATTACATATTATATATAGTATATATATATAATACGTAAAACGGGGTAATTCAGGTACCATGTGGGGCAATTCGACCACGTGGGCATTTCAGTCCCAGTGGCCTCAAAATAGCCTATTACGATTAAAAATATATCTTTAACGATGGTAAATAATTTCTTTATGTTCTTTAGGTATTAATTTTTTAGTGTTGACAATAAAGTCCATTAATTTTTTGATTTTTTTTTTTCTTTTTCTGAGCACTTATAAAATCGGGATTTTAAATTTAGGCTATTGCCTAAAATCTTGCAGTTAAAATAGTATTGCAAATAAAGATATTAAAAAATATTACTTAAAAAACATAATTCATAACCTAATGCAACGTTGGATCAGTCAGGCAGAGGAGGTAAATATGTTTATTATAAATTGTAACTGGGGCCAATTCTCCAGTTTAAAACTTTTGCCGGCCTCCGACTGGGCAATTTCGTCCACACTTGTGGGAATCCTTCATTCAATAATTTATACTTTTGATATAGTTCCAATACAAAAATATTTCCCAATTAACCTGGTGTAGCTTAACTTTATTTCAACATGACATTTTTTACCACCTTTTACCAGCAAGCATAGGTAGGTTTGTTAAGTTTTTCAAACATTATGACCTAATAACTGATACAATTTCTTTTTTCAGCAAGATGGTTCAACACTTATGCTAAACATAACACAGAAGGTCGGGATGCGCTGAAGGGATGGCATCAGAAGAGACCCGTTCCCAGATGATTACAAAAGGATACTTTGCTGAGGGATTTGCCAGACCCGTAAAGCAGGTATTTGTCTTGCATTGGTTCTTTACGAAAAACGGTAATATGCCTAAAACGCTCGAGTTCCATTCTGTTTTTTGTCACAACAGCGCGTTTACGGCGTTCGTTTGTCTCCAAACCAGCCGGCAAATAAATCGTTTTAAAATTAATACCTCACCAAACGGTTAAAGCCGTAAAGAAGTCCAACTTAATTCTGTGTAATATGAAAATTAAAAAAGGAATTTGCAAACCTTACAGATTTGTTTCCATTTAAAGTTCGTTTGACAAACAGCACACCGCAAAATCGTTAAAACGTAAAAAAAATGACTCACCAAACGTGTAAAGAATTTCTTAAATTCTGTGAATATAGAATACAAAAAAAATTAAGGAAATCCTTTACGTTTTAATATCGGTGAGCATTTTACGAATTTTTCGCCACTGGCGCGGTTTTGACAAAACGAACGCAAAATCGAACATTTTATAATTCACAATTCACCAATTTTAAGAAAGCAAATATTGTAATACCATTAGTTTTTAAAAAAGAGAACCTAAAATGCTTAGTTAGCGTTCATTTTGTCCAAACAGCCGTATTTCATTCATTTGTGGTCAAACATCGCCTAAATCGTTTAAAAAAAAAAAAAAAAAAAGAAAAAAAAAAAAAAAAAAAAAAAAAAAAAAAAAAAAAAAAAAAAAAAAGAAAAAAAAAAAAAAAAAAACACCCTGCGGGCCTCACCAATAACCGTAAAAAGAACCAAAAAGAGAAATAACTTAAAGACAGGAGAACAAACAAAGAGAGTAAGCAACAGACATTAAGTAAAGTCAGATATGTATTCACTCTAATTCTGATATAATACAAGCAATAAAAATGCAAGAATAGCAAACCTATACAGAAATTTAAAATGAAATTACTTACTCATGGCGAAGCCTGTTTTTTTTACATTTTTGCAAGTTTGAACAATAAATACGAACGCAAACTCGAACATTTCATTACGTTTTTTTACGTTTTTCGAACCCAATTTCTTAAAATAATATTCAAAACGATTATATTTAAAAATGAAAAACTGACTTATCATAGTTTTATTTTAAATAAACACTTTTTAATGTAGAATCTTAGGGATGTGAAAATTGAAGTGATCCGAAATTGCCTCGCCCCCCAAAAAGCGTGGGGCAATCGGTCCACGGTTAACTTATCGCCTTCTAACATTATATCCTAATTAATATAACCATACAAAGAAACAAAATGACCCAACAAGAAACATAACAATAAAAAAAAAAAATTTCGAAAAAAAAAAAATAAAAATAAAGTCTCCCAATAAACCTTAGCATTTGAGTACCCCTGATTTTGGACCGAATTGCCCTCGTTTTACGAATACTATAAGTATATAGTATTATCTCTTGCAGCCAACATCTTAAGTTTTCCTACAAATATAAAATTTTTATTACATTTTTTTACATTATGACTTTTTTACAAACATGAACAAGGATGGCTTACCTGGTATGTAGGAATTTATAGTTTAGGTATAGGCCCTACAAACGCATTCACCGTCATTCTTCATCCCTACACGAACGAGAAAAAAGGCAAAAAGTTACGTTTTTCCTAGCGTTTTTTCATAATTTTTATTGAAAACAAAAATTTAAATATACGCTTATCGTAAAAAAAGAAACTTCACGAGTATAGTTACACTATATGTGCTATAACACATTTTTGTAAATATAACCAGTATGTAATTATTTTCTCTCTAATCTGTGAGCTATACAAATAACAAAAAAATAACAAACATACCAAGATGTCAGTAAATACTTTTTTTAATAAATAATAATAAAAAAAAACAAGTCTTGATCCTTTTATAATGCTATTATATCATTTGATTTATGATTTAATCCATGGTTATGCAAGCCTTTCTATCCACCAAAGTCAAAAATCGTTTCAGCTATCATATTTAGATCGTTGTATTTGTATATCTACTACATCTATGCGAGGAGAGCTAACCTCTGAACTTTACTGTATCTATTTCAGACTACGGACAGTCTATATATAGAAAATTAGACTCGGCAATGAGAGTAAGAAAAAGCATAAAGGTGTCTACTCATAGCATATTATTCACTCCATTAGAAAAATTCATAATTGTTCTTTATGTTGTCTAAAGTACATATTCTTCGGAAAACATATAAGACCAAATGATTCGAATGGTGACCGTATGAATGGGTACATAGTACCCCACAGATCTGTAACATACTAATACATAGATATCCAAGAGTCGGTTGAGATTTCAACTAAAAAAAGAATTCTTGATAAGTTATCTTATACGTTCTATATTATTGATCCTACCGACACAAATGAGAAGACTCCGCCAAATTAATATAAGTAGCAAAGTAAACATGAGAAGCGACGCAGAAAAGCTACGTAGATCAATATTAAAACATATAGATCACATAAATATTCTCGTGTAAATACACAATTACAAATCTCTTGAAAAGACTTATTGTTGTGTTTTATAAAAATAAAAAAGCACATATTCTTTATGTTCTTATTCTCTCTCTCTCTATGTGAGTTAAATTTAAATTCTATAACTATCTTTTAGCAGTTACCAAACCTTTCGAAGTTACTCATTATATTACAATCTAGAGGTTAACATCTCTATTAATAAAGCAATAGGCTACTACGAAGTGTATAATATATAAATTAATTTATGACAACGAATATAATTCTTATAATAATCGTATATAAAACATAGCTCCCTACAAAGTATCTAAAGAAAAGTTATATTAAACATGTTATCTCCTAGTGTCCTAAACCTATAAGTAGTAACTAAGAAAATTCGACTATATCAAATACTTATTCCAAATATAATTGGTGAAGGTCGTTACCCCACTTAACATTTCCTATTCTACTTAAACCTTAATAATAATGAAAAGAAATTCTTCGCAAAAAAATACAATATTTTCTTACCTGAACAATCTGAGTTCGTTTTTACATGTTAAATAAATAGTAGAAAACAAAAATTTATCTAAAAGGCCCATAGCTTACTGAAAAATGAATCAATATTATAATAATAAAATTAATGCAATGAAAGACTTTGTAACAAATGCATTAACTCAACTTTCTTATTTCTAAGGCTATGACCATTGGTATAAAAACATTTAAGACTGGATATAGCCTATATTGATATATAGTCCCTGGACAAATTATTATACACACCTTGAATTTTTTGGTATTTTGCATGTCTTGAGCAAAAATCGTTAGTAATTAGAATTTCACAAGCCTAAAACTTATAAATTATAGTAATTTGAATACTTGAGAAAAAGATCTGGTAATATTAAATCTTTATTTCTACATTTTTAACAAAGTAACATCATTAGAGGAAAAAACTCAAATTATTCAATATTTTTGATGCTTTTGCTGTTATTAAAGCTTCAACATGATTTGGCATGCTATTGATGCATGATTGAACGGTCACCTGCATGTGTGGCTGATGATTTCAGACATGAATGATGTCAATCAGCTGAGTTTTAGTTATAATGGCATCCTTTGCCAATTCTCTCTTTTGCAGCTCCCACACATTTTCTATTGGATTCATAACCAGTGAATTTCCAGCCAGGGAAGTAAAGGACATTTTCTTGCTGCAAATACTGTAGGCTTTTATTGATCAAGCAGTATGGCAGGGATCCCAATCTTGCATAAAGACAAAAGGTTCTCTATATGGAAAGCAATCTTTCAATTTGGGAAGTAGCCTTTTCTGCAAAACTTCTTTGTATTGGTCTTGATGCAGTCCCCTTGACCACGCACTGATGTCCAGTGCCTTTTCCACTTATAACAGATCATATAACTTGTAGAATGTCTTACAGTCAAAATGATAATCAGGATGATATTTCTCTCCAGAGGGCCTTCGCACAATGAGATCTTCACCAGGATTTCAAATGACGCTATCATTACTGAAGCACACCTTAAATATGACAATTAAAACACATCATTGTCTAACCAACTCTTGAGTGTGAAAAACATAAAGAGAATGGAAATCATATAAACAGTGGAAAACAAATAAAAAATAGAAAACAAGAAGGCTCACCAATCTCCAAAAGTTAAAATACTTGTTCTTGAAGTCTGTGGCCCACTTCGAAAGTTTCTCTTGCATGGCTTTATTCAACCTTACCTTTCAAGCGGGTTTACAGAATTACAGAGGCGCGTAAAAGTCCATATTTATAGTTGCTACATACAGCTTTCAACATACGCTGATACCACTGCATTTTCAAGCCTAGATTTCTATTTGGTAGTGGCAAACCGCTCTTCAAGGATAATCTTCTTTCAAGCAATGTTTTGCTTATTGACGTAAAAGTAGACTTTGGCTTGCGTTTCTTCTTCTTTGGAGGGATTAAAATCTTCACTAGCTGAATTTTCTTCTTAATTGCCCAAAGATTACTCAGATTGAGAATTTATGTAGAAAATTTCACAATTTCAAATTCTTAGTACTGATCACCCTGCCTCTTCCAAGTTTTTCGCACACTTTGCAGATTCGAAAGGTGTTAATAAACCCCAAACTAGTTGACCACAATTATTTCCCTCTAAGAAAACACTGAGAGAGTTAAACCTAAAATTTTACGGACTACATCATGAAATAATCATGGATCTGGTTTACATATAGAAGTTTTAAAAAACCTCAACCAACAATGATTGCAAAACAAAAAAACATAAACAGAAGCACCCTTCATTGATTATCTTAAACTGGACTCCATCGCCACAGCTGTCGTATCTACCGAATAGCTGCCAATTCGCGTTATACCAAAACTACTTTCTAGTGTCGAAATGTACAAAATATGTCAGAATAAGATAACGTCCCTATGAAAAAAATATGCTCTTATCACAAAAAAAAATATTAGACAATGAGTTAAAAGTTCACACGTTAGAGAGCATGTAAAAATTCCTAAATAACTGAAACATATCGCAAGTACAAGAGAACCATGGAACCCATGGTAAATTACGAATATGATAACAAATTCATAGGGGCGTCAAACTATATAAATAATCATGTGACTGCAAATACAATTACCACATTCTAACATGCGATCAGACTAATAAATAATGAGCAAGTAAGAGTTATCAATCTATCACTAATAGTTATATGTCATACCATTATATATTAGTATTAATTACAATTTGAAACTATTTCAGATTGTGAAAAATTCATTGTTTTCCTATAGGGGGCCTATCATTTCTTGGTAAAAGTAGTGCAGAGTAAATCTTTATTCTTTGCTTAAAATAATAATAATGCTTATATCTCATCAAGTAAATATAGTAAACATACTTACATATAAGATTTAAACTATTAATCAAATAAATCATACTTTGCCTTCTATTATAATATTATATTTTTCCAATCTTGAAATATAAAATTATCATAAAATCGCATCCTAATGAAATTGATGAATCCTATTCATTCAAAATATACTTTACATATCATACGTCAGCTGCCTTCTATAATTATGTATGGTGTGTAGAGTGAACTCATATGATATAGTCCGACGATACCCTCAAAAAGAGTTTCGATAGTAAATGATGATATATTAAGATAGCAATAATGTTAAATCTTTTATATGGTATATATAAATAAATAAATAAATATATAGAGAGTTCGATAAATAGAGATTAAACATAGAATAAAAAGGAAACTATTGCAACAATATTTCCCTATTAGCTTATTGTGTATGGGGTTAAAAACTTTATTTATCTTATAAACTAAGAAAAATATTAATGGCATTGACTTCTATTATTAATACCTAATTCCTTAATTTCATTATTTAAATAAAAATTTAAAAAAATATATATGAAATTAATAATAATTAGTTCCATTCTACTCCTAAAGAAGAGCATTGGCGGCCATTAAACAAGAAACTTAGAGGCATTTTTAATTTATTGCGGGTACTCAAAAGCTAAGTTTATGGACTTATTTTTTTTTATTAATATCGAAATTTTTTGATTTTACATGGTATGTTTACTGCTTTAGTGTGCAGTGTACAATTAAGAGTATTATATTTATATGAACCTTTTATATAATAGGTGAACTATTTTATAACAACCCCAAAAGCAGGTCGATCAAGCAACATTCCCCCAGGTTTACCACAGGGCAGATTTTTCTCGAGGGCGGTGGTAAAAAATGTCAATTATCGTGGTCTCATCTCGAATTTTCACATCCCTAAGAATCCGCATTTAAAGTCGTTTTATTTAATAAACTATGATTAAGTCAGTTTTCATTTTTAAACAGTGAGATGATTACTAATATTATTTTAAGAAATTGGTTCGAAAACGTAATAAAATGCTTCGAAGTTGCGTTCGTTTTTGTCAACTGCAAAATTCTAAAAAAAAGGCTCGCGCGTAAGTAAGAATTCTCCTTAATGCTTAAGGTTTTGCTATTCTTTTATTCTTATTATACAGAATTAAGGAATTCTTTACGTTTGGTGAGCGTTTTTTTGCGATTTTGCGCTAAAATCGAACTGCAAACGCGTTGACAAAAAATGAACGCGAACTCAAGCTTTTTAGGTATATTTTAAAAACATAAATGGTATACAATAATTATTTAAGAAATTGGGGATTTGAAAACTAATAAAGAGTGTTCGCAGTTTGCGGTCGTTTTGTCAAACGCCAAAATCGTAAAATGCTCACAACGTAAGAATTCCTTAATCGTTTGTATATCCTATTATACAGAATTAAGATGCAATTCTTTCGTTTGGGGAAGCGTTTTTAATCGATTTTGCTCCGTTTGACAAAAACGAACTGAAATGTAAAAAAATTCTGTAAGGTTTCAATTCCTTTTTTTATTTTATATTACAGCAGAATAAGAAATTCGTTACGTTTGATGAGCACTTTTTTGACGATTTTGCGCTGTTTGACAAAAACGAACGCCAAACTCGAGCACAAAAAAGAATGCAAACTCGAGCGTTTTAGGCATATTACGTTTCGTAAAACCAATGCCGAAGAACGAGAACGCTAAAGGTCTGCAACTCATCAGCAGGAGTATCCCTTGTATCCCTGCTGTGTTACTTTTGCGTAAGTGTGAACCATCTTACTGAAAAAAATTGTACGTTGTTAATTAGGCCTATGTTAAAAACGTTTACCTACCTATCTTCGTGTAGAGAAGTGTAAAAATATTTTAACATTATGATTTCGACATCTTTTTAAAGATATTAAAAAAGTAATTTATAATTGATGATTTCAATGTGGACCGAATTGCCCCACTCAAATTTTTAAAACTGGACCGAATTGCCATGTTACATTTATAATAGAAACATAGGTTATTTTTGTCCACAATTTTTCCATCAATTTATCACTCATGGTAACTTTTTCTTGTTATATTCTTGGTACCAAATAGTTTAAGCATGCTTCATTTTGTGTTGCTACTGAAATGAATATAATGCATCTTTACTTTTGAATAGTATTCTCTTTTCTAAATTTCGAGGAAATATTTTAACTATAAGAAAAAAAAAGAAGACAACAAAAAAAAAAAAAAAACACCAAAAAGAGATAATGACCCTTAAATTAAAAGGTTTCTCCGTCGACTCACTTTTTATTGAAGAATTAATAGTTACCAAAAGATTCAAAGGTAAAACAATATATCCAAGCAACATAACCATATATTAAAGCTTAGCCTTGCTGACACCGTCCTTACTTTATAATTGATATTACAGTCTTATTGTTTCCTAATATTTGTATAGTGCTATTTACTTTCCAAACACCAGCTCTATGATACATCTCTCAAATCCTTAGCTTAACTAATAATTTGTACTTTTCTATTAATTTCTGATTTTGTCACATATAATATCACCTGTCTGAATATTTATGTACAATTTTTATAATATATTTTTTTGTCACATATGAACACCCTAATTTGCTGCAATTTAAGCAATTGCGCACCTTTGTGTTATTTCTAAAAATTTACCCAGCGCCTTTGCCAACTTTTGTTCAGCTTAACCGAAAGGAAAGTATTTAAATCACTTTTGAAAACTCATATTTCCCTCCATACTTTCAACAGGACAGGTCAGCTTAGCTAATCAATAGTTAATCTTTCAAAGTTGAACATATTTACGCCCACTTGAGTCACGTAATAACATTCTCTTATCCAAATCATTACATATGCGAATTAAAAAGAGGAATATAACCCCAGCACATAGACCCCTCGGGCAACCAACTCCAATCTTCACCAGCTTGCCCATGATTAATTAGATGCCATTTTAAATACTATGCATTACCCACTGTCCTTCGTGAACCATTCCTGTATCCAATTTCTTGCAAAATTTACTTCCGTGAACAATACTGAAGCCGATATACTTAGATGCAACGCACTCTCTGATTAAAATTCTAGATTCATATCACGGATAAACAACTGGCTCTCCTCTTGTGGACAAATACTGTAAAATGGTTCCATTAGTTCCAAAAGTAATTCGTTACTAACTAATAGATTACCTTCCTAAAAAACTATATTGTTAGAGCATAAAATTATTATACTAGTTGACACAAAGTGCATTCTGAAATTCTTACTTCAGGAATAATGTTATCATAGAATTTTTTTTTAGAAAATTAGTGAAAAATGTGACATTCGCTTGTTCCATTCAAACAATCAGATGCATTGACACCACAATATATATTAAAAATAATTTTCAAATCCTCTGAAATTACAATTATAATAAAATTATTATAGTCTGATCTGGTATATAAGTAGTAGCCTGCTAGCGGTCCCAACTGGAAGAAGCAACCTAAAGGCAGTCCTCTGCGAAGTGTAAATCGACAAACTTTATCGTTGCACAAATACGCATCAAATTTCTCAAAACCAATCATTCTAGTCTTCACGCTAGATGAATAGTGTCGTCTCGTCTCAAACAGGCGACAACATAACCCTTTACAATATTATTTATAATACAGTAAACAAATCTTACAATACTTTTAATAATTTTATACCTGCCTTATGAGAAATTCTTCCATACATCAGGACCTTGCCAAACGATCTGCTTTTAATCCATTTACTCATTAATAAATTGAGTACCTGCGTTATATCCAAACTTTTACATACTCTATAAAATAGAACAATGAAATCGGCTAATGCATGTAATCAAGAATTTAATTATCAAATTGAAAATAATTATATTTTCTTACAATTTATTATTAAACTAGTTAATTTTATTAATATTTTGAAATAGACAAAATCCTACTTTTTATACCTATTATCAATATATATTAAATTAACAATTTACTTCTTCAAGTTATTCTGTTATTGATTGATATTATACATTCTGTGTCAGGTAGTTTAAGATCATTCCTCTTAGATGCTTCCGTGCTAGTACGTTGATTAGCTTCGGAAAATTTGTCTGTAATCTTTCTCCAAGTAAGTATTCCAAAAGATCTTACTTTATCTTGTTACTATTTTCATGTAAGACCCTCTTGACTTAGACACTAATTTATTGTGCTTCCTAAATTTTATTCCAATTTTTATTTCTCCATAACCTACTTTCCTCTAATATTAAAGTATCTATCCTAATTGCACATCTCTCTAATTGATTGATTGCTATTTAACATAAACATTTTCTTTATTTTAAATGGCATTTAACCTAACATGTCCCCACATGTTTTAAAAAACATCGTTTGGTTTCCTACAAACTTCCAGTCATACGTGAATTTCTCTAAGAATTTTATTTCTCAAATTTATTCGATTTTTACAAACTTTTGCCTACATGGTTTTAATCCTACGTAAATGCTGTTTCTAACTATTTAAATTTAATCTTACAAACCCTTCATCATTTTATGATTCCATGTTAACCTCAAGGAGTTCCTTCAACTTTAGACTGTTTTATAGTACCCCAAGATATTTCATTACAAGATATGCATTAGTCCATTGATGTCTTCGCTGATGCAGTGGATCTTCTTGCCTCATCCGAATTAACTTGACTTGTAAGTTAAAACGGTACCGAGAGTAATGTTAATTTATGTGAGTTCAGATAGAATTTAAACTAGTTATGAGCAGTACTGAGTCAAAATTAAAGTACATCCAAAACAATCATCTGGAAATAGTTAAAATCAAATCCATTTAAATGAGAGTGAAAAAGAATGATTTGTAGATCTTGAGGGGAAAGGTTATAAATCCTCAGTTATTAATGCAGATATTTTTTCCAAGTATACATACAAGATAGATGTTGAACTTCTGAAACATTTAATTACTATGTGTCTCTTAGTAGAACTTATTGAATATACATTTCTACAGTCATGCAAAAACAAGGTTCATAAATCGCTCGTTATGTAACTTGAGCTAATTGTAAGCATTTTTTAGGATTGATTTTCTAATGACTCTAAAAAGTTGCAAAAACCTAACAACGCGCTATTTTCAAGCCAAATAGACAACTGAATAGAAATATTTAATAATGAGGACCTCAGTCTACATGTCTAATTTTTAATCCAGTCATCCATATTTTACTAAACACCCCAAAGCAGATACAACAAGAGGACTCCACATTAATGTATCGGTTCATCACCAAAACTCAAAAAGTTTCCAAAACGGTAATATCGTGAACTCTGATTTTCTACAGCCAATCGTAGGAACCTGATATATACTTAGAAACGTTTTAAGATTACAAGAAAGTGTCAATATATCACTGTAAAATTACTAGCCATCTTATGCATTAATTTTGCCCTTTATACCCCTTCCTTTTTGTTGTCAATAATGTATAATATGTAGCGATTCCACAAGATAAAAATAATTTACTCAAAATTACAAACATATGCTATTTATTTATATGATATGAATTCACATATTAATTATTATCCATAGTATTTGAGTTTACCGACGCAGCTGTACTGAGCGGATGTGTTTATTTTGGAGAAAGTTCAGTGCAGGCTGAGAATTTAAATTATACTAAGGCGCAAGTTTGAATTTTGTATACATCATATATGAGCACCCCAACCCCCAGCAATACAACTCTTAAATGAGCTAAATAGAAACCTCTCTACTCGATATCAATACATTATTATTCTAGCTCGCACTTTAATCCTATCTTCCACAATTTCTGGTATATTAATTATACCCTAGTTTCTTAATCATTAGTTTGTCCTATATATATGTCATGTATCTGGGCATGTGTGTACAATTATATACCTACGTGCAATCATCCTTACATAGAAAGTGTATTTGATTAATTTCACTAAATTCATAACGTATAGACTATATTACGATGCGTGTACATAACCTACTAGATAGGCACGCTTAGCGTAGTTCATATTTTAATTTCTTTTCTATGTGGGCAAGGTTACAGATCAATTGCTGACTCCAACAAGTGGTGAATCACCAACTTTATAAACTTCAGTCGGAGTATATAGTCTTGATGGCAGGTAGTCCAATGCTCGCACTGACTCTACTACTGTGCAATCTTCGAGGTTTCCACATCTTCTAATGACGGCCCTGACGGACGGATTACAAGAAATCTGTTCATCTACATTTAAGTACCTGCCTCTATTTTTCCTCGGAGATTACTGTTATTCCCATTCTCAACACTTGTCCACTCAACAATCCTTGTAACCTATATTATTTCGTAAATCTCACACACACGCCAAATCATCTCTGCCATCCATACTTTTCCCCAATTATTACTCATCCGTTCAGCTGCCTGCATTAAGTCATATGTTCGCTAATCACATTAACGTACTTGTATCTTTCCTCTATTCCCCCGTAATAATCATGCCAATATTATTTTTGCGTCTCAGAATTCCTATTCTCTCTTTAACAGCAACTAACAATCTCTCGACCGTACGCTTTACGCCACAAAGCTGAAATGCCGGCCTTAGCCCTCCCGGTCCTCAGAGATCTGTCCTGTTCCACGGAGCACTTGCTTTGCCCGATTACTGGATACACAAGCTAACATTCTCATATACACAGCCTGGCCAACAGCAAACTCCGATTTGCTTCAGGCCCATGGACTCGTCGGTCATCGACACATTTAAAGCGTTTCACCCACCTGGTGCTTTGACTGTAGATTGGCGTAATTATAGATTGCGGTATGGGTGCGCCGGACACCTGAGATGATGCGTACTGATAATATTATACCCCCACTATTTCACGAGACTACCCCATTCTTAGCCGAGGTACCGCTTCGTCCTATTCACCGTCCCGCTAGCTCTTCCCTTCGATCTACCCTGTCTCTAGTCGTGTTGACTTTTTTTTTACTCGCGCGTACGAGTCTTCGCTTCCACTTTAGGGTATGGACGACCTGTGATGGTTGATGGGTTTGGGCTTGTTCCTTTAGACCTCAAGTAATCTTCACAAAAAAGCCTTATCACGATAGATGCGTATCATAATCTAGCACTGTAAGTATCTTACACACGATGTTGCGCAACCCATCTACCAAATAATGATTCTTTATCATGTGCTTAGGGATGTAAATTGTAATATATAGAAAGACCTAGAATTTATGAAGAGACCAGTATAATTTTATGATTGACATGAGATTGAGGTTTCTTCTTGAGGGTATTTGTAAATAAACTGTAGCCAGCAATAAAAACGGATAAAAATCTTCTCTTTACTCCGAGACGGAGAATGCATATGGGAAGGTACTTGCTTAAAAAGTGAACATATACATACGCAGGTATTCAGAAATAAATAGCATAGCAACCTTATTTTTATTTGTTAGCAATAAAGAACATCATATGTTACTAAAACTAGTTCATATCCTTAATGCAATCGTTGGAGACATTCAGGTGCAAGATTGACTAGTAATATGTTTTATTATAAAAATTGTAACAATGGGCGTAATTCGGTCCAGGTTTAAAAAATTGCGTGTTAGATTTTGTTGGAAGTTTGGTAGCAAGGTATTATTTGTTGAAATCGCGAGGATCTCCATGAAATTCCCATCCATTTATTTTAAATAACTTTCTTATTAAATAATTATGTCCCGATAAAATTAATATAATGTTTAAAAAACATTTACGACTTATTTAACAGAGCAAGATAATATTATAAATAATTTAGTTTCGTTACCCCCATAACCTAATTAACTTGTTACAATTTTTATAAGTAAAATGTTCATTCTTCGACAATTAACACAGCAGGGATACAAAGCGATACTCTGCTGATGAGTGTTGCCAGATCCCGTTTAGGCAGTTTTCGTGGTTGCGGGCGTTTGTTCGTTACGAAACGTAATTAGCTCTAGAAAGCGACTCCGAGATTTGCAGTTCGTTTTTTGTAAAACAGCTTTGCGTTCGTTTTTGTTCAACAGCGCAAAATCGTAAAAAAACACTCACCAAATGTAAAGAATTCCTATTTCTGTGTAATATAAAATTAAAAGAAGAATTGAACCTTACCAGAATTTTTACATTAGCAGTCGTTTTGTCAAACGGGCGCAAACTCGTTAGAATAAAACGCTCACCATAAACGTAACGAGAATCTTCCTTAATTCTGTTAATATAGAATACAATAAAATTTAAGGAAATTCCTAGTTCCCAACGCATTTTTACGATTTTGCGTTTGACAAAACGAACGCAAACTCGAACATTTTATTATTTTCAAAACAAAATTTCTTGAAAAATATTTAAATACCTTTATGTGTGTTTACAAAAGAGAGCCTTTGAAACGGCTTGAGCTTGCGTTTCATTTTTGTGCTAAGAACAGCGCGTTTGCGTTCATTTGTCACTCCATCGAAAAAACGAGCTCAGGCCAAAACGTAAAAGAAATTTCCTTAATCTGTAAGGTTGCTGAGAATAAAAAAGAATTAGCAACCTTACAGAATTTAAGAAATTCCTTACGTTAGGCGAGCCTTTTTTTGAAGATTTTGTGCGCTGTTTTGCAAAAAACGAACGCAAATGAGCATTTCTTACGGTTTGTCCGAACCCAATGTCTTGACAATAGGTGCATGAATGTAATTAAGTAACCATTAATTAGCATGATAAAATCAAAAAATGAGAAATAGCATGACTTATGCATAGTATTTTTGATGAATATTTTAAAAAAACAAGCTTAAATGAGGATTCTTAGGATGTGAAAATTGAAGTGGACCGAGATTGCCCCGCCCGCCCAAAATCGGGGGGCAATTCGGTCCAACGAACGCACCTCGTATTCGCATAATTCATATATTACATCATTGAATGTAGAATCAAAACCATTCTAAGTAAAACTATGACAAAGGAGTGAGTAATAATGAAACTTCTGTTTAGTTAATGAAACTTATGTTTAGTACAGTTAAGACTAGTAACAAGAACTTCTTTGGTAACCAAAAAAGAAGACAATTGTCAAGAATTAGTTATTGGAAAACATTTTCAATAGCTTGAAAAATTTGGACTATCTATATAGAGCGATGAATTGAGAGACCCCGTTTTACTGCAGCAGGTATATATTATATAATATAGATAAATAATAAGGATGTATTAGCTAGTAATATTGGCAATATATAAAATACATATAGATAACATCAAAGTAAAAGTAACAATAATATTAAATATTTATAAGATAAGAATATAAACGACAGGTAACTATACATCATGTTTACAGATGAGATAATAATAATATTAGAAGCCGACATTGATATATAAATAGATGGACGGAATATTTTGATGACCTGCTAAATGAAGGAGAGTAGAGGTAAGGAGTGATGAATATGGAGGTAATGGAGGTAGTGATGCTTTGAGAGATGATTGGAATTGAGAGGCTGAGGATAGTAATGAACAGTATGAAGAATATGAATAATTTATACAAGATGAAAGTAAATAATCTTGAGATAGGAACCACATAAATGAAATGAGAAATAAAATTAAATATAAAGCTACTCACTCAGGATGAGATAAGATGGGATATAATAGTACTATAATATAGCGAGTTGTATAATTAAAGAGAAGTTATGGCTGTAGACTATACGTTACGTAGTATTACTTTATATATATAATAATATGTTTAGAGTAGAGAGAAAGGTATTAATGTATAGCTTATCTTAATATAATATAATGAAATA
>JABUQX010069865.1:12500-37260 GCA_015478945.1 Trachelipus rathkii | reverse complement strand
AACTAAGTACTAATACTATAACTATATTGTCATTTACAATCTATAATTTTAATATAATAACTAATATAACTATAGTATAACCAATAGAGGGTTCAAATCTATTATAATACATATATAAAATCATACTATAATATAATTCTTTCACCTACGCCTTTCTATCCCCCAACGACTTAGTGGTACACGAAGAGGCGTAACAAGACAGGCAGAAAAGAACCAAACCAACAGGCACAGGAGGTATTTACAGTTTAAGAAAAAACAGATATGACACCAAGTCGAAAGAAAAAGCCCCAGCACAACCACCCATTTCATCATCATATAAGTACGCGACTCGTCCGCAGATCAGAAATCCACCTATTACGCTTCACGGGACAGCGACGGACCCTCAACATGTAAATCGATCCAGCATGATCAAGGGTTAATCCACTTGACCCAGAGTGGGCCACACCATACCCCCTCACCAAAACCCCGCCATTCTCGTTTATTATTGCACACTTTCTTCTCGCCTCTGACCCAATCACCATCTTCCCTCCTTCAGACATTCGTTTTACTGACCAATCACTTTTTCTTGCGAAATCTCCCAGGCACCGGCCGAGTATTTCAACACACTCGACCCACCTATCGCATCTGCTTTAAAAACCACACTATCACAGTCATCCTACTTCCACAATGACCAAAACCACTTCTCAACAAATACTTTCAAACTTTCATTCTAACTCTGTTTACCCCTTTTCTTCACACACACAACTCTCTAATTTTGTCACTTCCATCATCTTTATCAATTTCGTTCTCACACCCATAGCACTAAGCCCCCACCTAGAACGAACATCCATCCCTGAACACCATTGAACACTCCTTAATTATATACTTCTATTCCAGACCATAGCTAAGTCAACTACATACAATAACACAGTTAACAACATACCGTCATGTAAGACCCAATAGCGCACTCCAGACTATAGTCCCTTTACATCCACCAAACGATTTAATTGCACCAGCCAACCTTCTGCCATTCACCAAACTTTTACAACTTTCCTACTACATCCGTTCCCTTCTCATCCACACATACCCTAAATAATTAAACTCGGACACTTGTTCCAGCTGCCCAACATCTAACATAACTTCAAACTTCACAATGGGACCTGTCTCCTCACTCAACACCATAACGCCTAACTGCTTATCACGTTTACTTTTTCAAAAACCACCTTACCTTCCTTACACACCCTGCCAAAAATCTCCACCAATCCTTTCAAACTCTCCAAACTCTCTTCAGATTCGCACCACAAAACCAAATCATACGCATAATAAAATAGGTAGGGCACCCCTCCACTAGTCATCTCCATCATTCTAACAACAACCCCTGCTCTCACTACCACTCTTTCCAATCTCTTTCATAACCCCATCCATTATACAAATTGACAATCAACCAAGAGGCACACTAAAACACCAAACCCAATGCTTGGCTCCACCATACGTATACACTAAACCAATCACTCTTTGACCCATTTAATCTCCTTACAACTGCACACCCCTCACCATCGTCAAACCATACTTTTGATTTCATTCAGAAGCCTCCCACCACCACCATAATGTCACTAACACCTGCCATCAGAACCTCCCCTATAAACCCTATCATACCCCTGTTGCAAAATCCATATAAAATCTAATACAATTTATTCTTCCCTCCCACATTTTCTCTATCATTTGTTGCTTCAATGTAAAGTTTGATCCACACATCCTCTACTTCTCCTAAACACACCTTGTTCTTCACCAATCAGGTCCTTCAGTCACTTGGCGCACTCTTTCGACCCAAAAACACCAGCATATATTTCTTCCCTACAACACTTCAATAACTAAATACCCTATAATTTCTACAGTTCCCTTTATCTCCCTTACCCTTATAAAAGTGTACTATTACTGCTGCTCCATCCGCTTGGAACTATACCCCATAAACGCTTATTACACAACTTCAAGATCAAATCAATCAACATCTCGCCTCCGTTCTTTGATCATTTCACCAGTAATTTCATCTATACTTGAGATTTACCATTCTTCAAACTTTCTCACTCTACCCATTTCTCCTCTTTGCTACTAAAAACCTCATCCCAAAATACCTATTTCCTTCTATGTACCATCAAACCCACACCACAGTCTATTAATCACTCTTCATTACTGCCATATATACAGAATTTTAAAGTGTTCTTTCCACACTCTACTCACAGCCATTTCATCAGTTACGAATACACCATCCTGTATTCATTATTCTAAGCAGGATTCCCTTATCTATTTCTTAATCTTTACGCGACTTCCTTCCAGAGAGCTCATATTCCCTATGTATGATCCCCATTCACCTTCCTTTCCAAACTGTCATTAACCTCACTTCTTTTCTCTTACGTATGCATCTTTTAGCATTCCATTTTTTCCTCCTTTATATTATTCCAAGCATCTTTCTTTTGACATTCATCATAATTGCTTTTAAAGTAATTCAACCATGCTTCTTTTACTTTTTAACCGCTTTGATCAACCTCTTCATATCCACCACTCAACTACTTAAAACATGTCTACTTCCATACTTATAGCACACCCACAATACTTCTTTGCACTGACTCAACAATGCTTCCTTCATTTGCTTCCAGATTATTATTCAGTTTTTCAACTTATTAACATCACTCATTTTACTTGCGAGGCTTCTTACATTACTATATCCTTAATATACAACATAAAATAACCATAACAATAATATACAATATACACACCTATATTTACCCACTATACTCCTTCACCGATCACCTTCCACCTCTCACCATCCAAGATCCCCCATTAACACTTAATTTACCATAGAACAACATGAATGATCCATAAACTCCACAATTCCCCTAAACCCCCTCACCTTGATTTAACATCCAAACACATACTTCAACATCTCTACACATCTTCACCAACACAAAAGTCAATTTTATTATTCACTTCGATACCATCTTTACCTACACCAACTCTAGTATACTTATGGATTAACTCTTTGTGACTTAATCAACAGAAACCAACAGTATTACTTAACACCACCTACCTTCTCCCCTCCCACACGAAATCAATCACCCTTCCTACCATTCTCATTTTCGTCCTGAACTCCCCAAAACACCTGTGTTATACCAATCCTTTTTTACTTGGATACTTATATATATATATATATATATATATATATATATATACTATATTATATAATATATATATATATAAATATATAATAAATATACTATCAAATATATATATATATATTATATATTTATATATATATAATATATATAATATATAATATATAATATATAATATATATATATATATAATATTATACACATGAATATATAAAATCTGTTATTAATAGTCAATATTTAGGCATAGAAGGGGTATTGGTACTACTGTATAATTTTAAACATCTTTAATATACATAAAAAAAGTAATTTAAAAAAAAAACAAAAAAAAACATTTAGAATGAAAAAAAACATTTTTTTTTAAAAAAAAAACAAATAAAAAAACTTTTTTTCAAACCATATAAAGATAGATATATATTATATTATATATAATTATACATATATATATATATATATTATATATATATATATAAATATATATATATATCATATAATATATTTATATATATATATATATATAAAATACTAATATAATACTATATATAACCTATATATTATATATATTATAGTAAATATATTATTATTATATAATTAATATATATACTACTACTAATAATATATAGCATAAATACCTACTCACTAATAATTATAATACACCACCACACCAACTACCACAACACTCATAATAATCATCTACAACCAACAAACCAGTATATATAATATCAATCAACATAATTATAATATACCATAAATAATGCTAGTATCATATACTAATAATAATATATATATTATCATATATATATACATACTATATACTAATATATATATATTTATATATATATATTTATATAGATTCAACTAAGATAATGTCACTCCCCACACCTGCCACAGATGTCACGTGTTCCAGGTACAATGGAGCAATTCCTTCCTGGGGACCCACCATGCTCCGCTCTCCGACACGCCCCACGTGCCAGACTCTCTATCTCTTCCTTTTCTACGACCTGAGAAACCGCCACAAGGGCGGTTGGCCGGCTTCCTGGAGCAGTGTGGCCCTACCAATTACCGAGTGGGCCAACGAGGGCACGGAAGTAACGTCAAGAACCCACCTACTAACCATAAATCTAATATATATATATTATAATATATATATATATACTATATATAATATATATTATATAATATATAATATATAGTATATAATCATATATATATATATATTACCAATAATACTAATCTATGCTAATATAATAATATAAATGTAATATATATTATATAATATACACTATATATATATAATAACTATATATATAATTAATATATATAATTATATATATATAATATAATATATAATATACATATACTATATATAATAAAATATAATACAATATACATAAATAATAATATATCTATCTACTAACCACACACCCACCAAAAACCCACACAAACCACCACACCACACCAAACACCAAAGCACCCCAACAACACATATTCTAAATAATAACATCTAATATAAATATAATACTAATATAATATAATATACATAAACTCAATATATAGATACTACTATAAAACATATATTACCTCACTATATTCATATATACTCAATATATATATACCCTAATAGACAAAAGTCCAACGATTTTGATTCATTTTGCAAATTCAAACGGCTCAATATGTCAAATCGCCTTCCGCCAAACGCCTCACACAAGATCACTTCACCACCACTCAACCGAGCTCACGCCTTCTATTATGCAACAATATATATCAATACTATAATATACTACTAACTACAATAATAATATAAATATCATATAATATAACTAATATACATAATATAGTATACTATATAATACTATATATATATACACTCAATAATAAACAATATATATATATACTATACTAAGTATATATAATAAAAACGTTACGGTTACTAGGTCCAGTAGGATCGGTCTAGGTTAGAGTTAGCATATATAGACACTAACTTAAAAATACTGTAAGACACCGACAACAAACCGTACAGTTACATCAAGGATACGTTTTTAAGCGTCCTAGGTCAATAGTTACGTACACCATAACCTAATCCCTTACATATCTAGAGACATAAGCTAACCATAACCTAACCGACCTAATCGGACCTAACGTAACCAGTAAGTTTAACTATAATATATATATATATATAAATCAATAAAACCATACTATAACAACACAATCACTACACATTCATCAATAACCTCAAATCAAACCAACAAAATACCTAAAAACAAATATAATAAACACCACCACCACCATATATTACATGAGCATAACATAGCAACACAATCAGCAAGGCCGAACACATCACAACAGCTCTAAGACGCACAACAATGCACCAATGCAACCATATTAGACCACAACGTAAAACACACAAGAGCACGAACCGCAGAGCCACTAATAAACTCACCCAAACTATACCTGCAAGCTACCTCCGACACAACAAGCTGACCTAACAACAAACAATAACAATGGCACTTACATGCACCACAAACAACTACACCCCAATATCCATAACCATAAACAATATCACTAACCAAAAACCCAACATACCAAACACTACATGAACTACCTAACAACAAAACCATAAATCACCAATCCACACAAATAACTATAACCAATCACAACAAAAATAAATAAATATAAACAACTAATAACAACCATCTTTTTATTTCTACCCTAACTATATAATATAATAAATATACAATAATATATAAAACACCATATAATCAATTCAGAATATCATATACCTATAACCTTAAATAATCACTAATATACTCAAATAAACACATACTATAATTAACTAATACATAATAAACTACCAATATATATAATATAATATAATAATATACTATATACTACACTACTATATATATATAGCCGCTGTGAACTCAGTCAAGCATCTAAGTATCATCATACTAACGACTAGATCCACTAGAAGTCATCCAACTTCCTCCAAAATGGTCCTGAACAGAACAACGGACTTTTGCCTTATATATATATATACATATATAACACTAATATATAATATATATACTATACTATACAATAATATCAATATACCTATATAAATATAATATATATATAATACTAATATATATATATATATATATATATATATATATATCATATCATTAAAATACTATAATAATAAATACTATAACACCATAATATATATATAATACTATATATACCAATTACTACTAATATATATAACCATAAAAAAATGGTTACCTATATATACTATATATATATTATACTATATAAATCACTATATATATTATATATAATTAATATAATATATATAAATAAATTTTATAATATATATAATATAATATATATATTATATAATATATATAATTTATTACCTATAATATATATAAAACTATATATAATATATTATGATATATATATATCAATATACTATATATATACATACATATAATATACTAATATATATAATATATATATATATATATATATATACATACCTATAATATATATAATAATACTATATATATAAATACTACTATATTCATATATTCATTAATACCACAAATATATATACTATATAATACATATACTACTAATGAGTGCCCACACCAAGCTGTAGTGGTGTGTGAGATGCATAACACCAGTAGTAAGAAGGTCATAAGAACAACTCGATGAAAGTGCTGACGACACTACACACAAAAACACTAAAACATACAACCAACAACACACCAAGACTTACCCACCTAATAATAGATAACACACTACACACCACCACTGACCACAGCTTCTCAAGAGCAGCATTTAAATCACCATACTTCCTTCACTTCAGTCATACACTACACTAATCCTTTAAACATTATTCTCTTTATCTAACCCCAGAACCTCTGCTCCACACACTAACAACTGCCACGGCGCCATCATTAAAATTACACCGACACGCCGCGGAGAAAGCCAACAATCAAATCAAAAAACAACTAATTAAGAATTTCAAAGATCTACTTCATCTAGATCTACATTGACATATTACATATAAACACATATTCTTCACAAGAAACTACTCCTATTCATCAACAACTTATCATCCAAAACGAACCAAGTCTGTATTAAACAAAACTGCAAAAAGCAGAAGTATTTCTATCACTATACCCTTTCCACTTTTCTAGAGACTACTACTTCCTTCTACTTTTCTCTTACTCTAGTAAGGCACTCCCCATAATGAAAGCCAATCTTCACTTTATTGGATCTCAAAGACGTAGTGGCCTAATATCTAATAAGCTCTACACACAAATTCCTCTCACTCTTTCAACCCAATAGTGATTTACATATATTTTACCATCTCCTTCAAGTAGATCTTTTCCTTTCATCATCCCCTGCTAATTCACCATGCACATCACTAAAGTTCGCAAAAACGAAATAAGGAAAGCATTCGGCACCATAGACCAACTACACACAAAACCTATATTACTGACCTACCATATACAACTTCACCACATATAACCGCAAAACAATAGTAGTTGAGAAAACGACTATATATACTATATAATATATACACACAAAAAAAAACAAAACACAAAATAAAATAATATACATAACACACCAAATATATATATACATATATAAACTTAAACACTATCAACACAATAATACTAATACACTACTACACATACATACCAAAACTTAATATAAAACATAACTATATACCATAATACTTATATATATATATATATAATATATATATATACATAACTAAATAACCAATATATATATATATAATAACCATACTACTATAAAAACATATATATAATATACATAATATACTACTGTACATTCCAGCTCATAAAAATATACCATACTATATCCATATATATATATATACATACATATAAGTTAGAGTGAGAGCCATTTCGGAGAAAAATGACCGCGACCTTTTTTGACCTTTTCTGAGCGCGACCTTTTATTTGAGCTCGAATTTTTACCTGACCTTGACCTTTTTGGCCTTTACCTTTTTGGGCCCCTTGACCTTTGTTCGGACCAAACCCCTTTGGCTTCCATGAGGTCAATTTTATGGCCCACGTAACTATTGAGCAAACCCTAATATATTTTTTGAAAACCCATAATTTTTTGGAAACACCTAAATTTTATATGCCACGAGAACCCTCAAATTTCTATTAAGAAGAACCCCTAAATTTTTTTGAAAACCCTCCAATTCTAATTATTTGAGACCAAATATTTTTGAGAACCAACAAAAAAAAATTTTTTTGAGAACCCTAATTTTTTGACAACCCTAATATTTTTTTGAGCACCCAAATTTTTTGAGAACCCAAACTTTTTTGAGAACCCATAAACTTTTTGGAAACCCAAAATTTTTGAGAACCCCAATTTTTTTGAGAACCCAAAATTTTTTTAGCCAGAAACCCAAATATTATTTTACCTGCCCTTGTCCTTTTAGGGGAAGTCGATGTTTTGAGAACCTGATTTTTTAGAAACCCTAATTTTGAGAAAACCCTCATCTTCTTCAATCCCTCTTGCAAACCCTAAAAAAAAAAAAAACAAATTTTTTTGGTAACCCTAATTATTTGCAAAGGGAAAAAAAACCGCGCAAATTTTTGGCAACCCTTCACATCTTTTGGACAACCCTAATTTTTGGCAACCCTTAAAAATTCTTTTTTTCGGCAACACCTAATTTTGCAACACCTTCGAAGAAGGAGTTGCGCCAAACACGGTTGCAAGTTCAGGCAACCGTATGCTACGTAGTGCCCCCCTATTTTACCCCCGCCCTAATTTTTTCGGCCATGGGTCATTTTTTGACCCACGCTAACTTTTTTGACCACCCTTTACGGGCTTAGCCCTATTTTTTTGATATTTCTGCCCTATTAATTAACACACACACCACACACACAAACACCACACACACACACACACACACCACAACACACACATACACCTAACACCTAACCACAAACAACAACCTAACTAAACCTAAACTTACCCAGCCTAACCTAACCTAACCTAAACCAACCTAACCTAACCTTAAACTAACCATAACCTAACCTAGACCTAACCTAACCTACAACCCTAACCTAGCCAAACCCTACAAACCCTAACCCCATAACCTAACCTACCCTAACCTAACCTAACCTAAAACACATAACCCACATAAACCATAACAACCTAACCAACCATACATCCAATCCACCCTAACCATCAAAAACCCTCAACCGTAAACCCTAAACCATAACCTAACTAGCCTTCACCTACACCTATGCTCAACCCCCCAACCTTCACCTAAGCTACGTACCACCCCTATACCACGCCATACCACGTGCCCCTACAACTTCTAGAATGTTCTTAAACTTGTTTGACCACTGATCATATTCAGCCTTGACCCTATCATAATACCACTGGTCAATTTCTGACACCACGCTAACTTGAGGCTTTGAATGTTCCCACCACCACCGATACAGCAAGTATCTAGGGATGTTCTCATTAGGTTCTATGAGTATTCTCATGAGGCCACAAACGGATGAAGTCGCCACGGTGATGAACCCAGGTGAACAGTGCCACATGAGTGCCCAACACACTGCAACTGCCAACGTGCTCAATGAAGTGCCAAGTGAAACACAGTGCTCCACACACCCATAGCCTGCCAAAGCTGCACCAAAGTGCCCACATAGTGCCCAACTCGAAGTGCCACTTTTTCACCAGCCCATTCTTCTCAGAGAACCCTTCCGTGAAGTCCCGAATAGAGCCCTAAAACAACTTATGGGTGAACTCTACCCCACCAGAAATACGGTACTAGGACTTCGAATGGATGTATATACAAGCTGCAGAAGCTTACCTACTATGGTTACGTCTTTTTCTACACTTATAAGACTTACCACGCCATAAAGGACACTTCACTAGCTTCATATACAACTTACGCACCTCACACACCCAGGACACTAACTATAAGCACTTACACTTAGCCATAGAACAACTACATTAAACCATCAGACAACTCTCCAACACTATCCACACACACATCACACAGATACACTTACACTTCAACACTCACCACACTCCGACTATTTGACCTGCTCAACTTTGATGCTACAACCTTTGATGCCTCAACAACTTTGATAGCCTCCAAGAACAATATACAAATGCCTCAACTTTGACTGCCTCAAAAACTTTGAAGGATTCATCTTTGATGGAATCATCTTTGATGGAATCATTTGTTGGCTCAACTTTGATGATTCCATCTTTGATGACTCATCTTGATGACGTCATCTCTACCATCCATTAAAGAACAGAGTTAATATAATAATGTCTTCCCCTAGTTCATTATTGATCCCCCAGGGCGCCGCATGCGCCCTCCGCGTGAAGACCCACGAACCCGCCCCGCAGGTGCGACCCGCCGCGCCCCGCCCGCCGCGTGCGACCCGCAGCGCAAATATCTTACCGCCATAACCCGCCCGCCGCGTGCCCCGCAGCGCAAAATTCCGCCGTACCCGCCCGCCGCGTGCGCCCGCAGGGCCAATATCCCGCACCGAATGAAAAATATATTACTATTGAGTCATTATCATTTTATTCATACTTAACATTTTTTATTTAAAAACATTTTCGCGAACCTAAACTGTAACTCATTACATACCTATTATTTAAAAACATATATTATTAACATTCTGCTTTACTGCTTATAACTCTCACCTGCTTTACTGCTTTAACTTTCGCTTTACTGCTTTACCTTTCTGCTTTACTGCTTTACTAACTTTCTGCTTACTGCTTTAACTTTCTGCTTTACTGCTTTTAAAAAAAAAACTAACATTACCATTACATACCTTAAAGCGTAAAGCAGTAAACCAATAAGAGTGTTATTACACATAACACCATACCGCGCACGCTTAGTATGCTTTATGTTTACTGCATTTACTGCTTTAACTCCTCTAGGACTTACATACTGCTTTAACTCCATCTGCCTTTACTGCATTTTAACATTCTGCTTTACGCTTTAACTCTTCTGCATTTACTGCTTTAACTTTTTCTGGCTTTACTGCTTATCTTCTGCTTTACTGCTTTAACTTTCTGCTTTACTGCTTTAACTTTCTGCTTTTACTGCTTAACTCACATACTTACATACCTTTAAAGCAGTAAAGCAGTAAACAAAAGCATAGTGTTACCTAACACCTTAGGGGATTAGTATTGCTCATTTGTTTTACTGCTAATTTAACGCTTAACCTCTGCTATTACTGCTGTTAACTACATCTGTCTTACTGTCTTTAAACTCTCTCCTGACTTACTGCTTTAAATAAATCTCCTTTACTGCTATTAACTTTCATGCTTTACTGCTTTAACTCAACATATATTTATTAACATTATCTTTTCTTTTATTTTGTTTTAGTACTAATTGGTTTTATTCCTTTTTTTTTTCTATTTATTTCATTTTGACGATGGCTACTTTATATTATTTGTATATTTGGAGATTGATACGGTTTATATTTTATTTCTTTTATTCTTTTTATTTATTTTTTATTATTTACTTTATTATTATTTAAGTTTCTTTACACTTTTTACCTCTTTTTACATCATAACTAATTATTTTAATTTTATCTTTATTTATTTTGTTTTAATACTATTTATCTTTTTTTTTTTTTCTTTTTATTTTAATATGTGACACTATAAATTAATTAATATTTAACTATTAATTAATTATTATTTACTGAGTCTATTACCTCATGCATATATGCTATATTATTATTTGAACACACAACTCCCCCATACACACCCACCCCAACAACACACCCCCACGTACACCCTTATACCCCACCATTCACCACTATGAACTTATACACACAATGCAACTATGCCACTTACATTTACCCATAGACACTTACATTACACTATACCACCACACAACACAGATTTTACTGTAAAACACAGATTTACTTACCACTCACACCGATTTACTTACGCTCACACACACACATTTACACTTACACAACCACACACACACACACCACACACACACACACACACACACACACCGAACACACACCCCACAGATTTACTTACCACTACACAGGATTTACATTACCACTCAGCACAGACTTTACCTTAACTCCACACACAGATTACTTATACACACATTATACACGATTTTAACTTACACACACAGATTTTACTTACACACACATATTTGCAACACACAGATTTACTTACACACCCACAACACACAACCGCACACTCACTTACAACATCCACACACACACACACACACACACTCCACACACCCACACACGCACCATTCACTTACACATATAACGTATAATTTATTTAAAACATTTATGTTTTAATTAAAACACGTACATTTATATTACTCATTCAAATATAACTAAAATTTATTTCAAGTTTCTTAAAACTTCTATTTAACTTAAATCATTCATTATCTTTGAACAAAGAATATTATTATTAACTGTTAATACTTTTTGTTTATAAATTTTATAACTAACAAGTATAAAAATATTTGTAGTAAATTTATGAAATTTTATTAAAAACACATATATTTAATTGAAAATTAAAGCAATAAATAGAAAATTATTCATGGCCAGCCCCTAGCACCCTCTACACCAAGCTATTTGCCACGTCTTGTTTCTATTGACTTACTGCTTTTACATCATCTTTAGCGATGTAATAAGTATAAAAATAACAAAATAGTTCTTCTCTGCTAACTAACATGTATTTTATTAAAATCATGCTAAGTTTTTATTTAAAAATAAACAGAATTATTCACTTACATTTATATTATTCGCTCGATGTTAATAAAAATATTTCAAAAGTTTTTTAAATTTTAATTTTGGATTTTCTTTATTATTATCTATGTACTTTAAAGTGACACCCCCCCCCCCCCCCCCCCCCCCCCCCCCCCCCCCCCCCCCCCCCCCCCCCCCCCCCCCCCCCCCCCCCCCCCCCCCCCCCCCCCCCCCCCCCCCCCCCCCCCCCCCCCTATCCAAACACGACAAAACACAAAAACCCGCACTCGTTACAGATACGAACTGACCTCTCTCTGTAAATTGGGTGAAAAAACTACTTTAGCCCTAAATTTAGGATTAACCGTTTTGTACCCCGGGATTAGGCTAATACCAGGTTCAAAATAATATTTCAAAACTTACCTTTTTCTGTAAAGTGGTGCAATAACTACTTAGGCCTAAATAGGCCTAAATGAGGATAAGCCTTTTTGTATCACAGGCAGATTTAAG
Source organism: Trachelipus rathkii (assembly GCA_015478945.1). Classification (NCBI taxonomy): domain Eukaryota; kingdom Metazoa; phylum Arthropoda; class Malacostraca; order Isopoda; family Trachelipodidae; genus Trachelipus; species Trachelipus rathkii. The sequence goes on along the minus strand of JABUQX010069865.1, from coordinate 23,855 downwards.
CCTATACCAGGTCAAAAGGTAATTCAGTATAGACAAGAATCGAGAACAATGTATTATTTTATAAATATATTTCAAAACTGAAAACACTCCCGTGACTCGGTAAGCATCCTTTGACTCCGGTAAGAAGCGAAATGTTTACCTTTCTTGGGAAGTGGACGGAGTTACATCCTTATCTCTATATACCTCGTATGTAAAAGCGCGCCAAGAATTATTTTATCGGTAGAACGACTAAGGTATGAAAAAAAACATGTTTTTGTCATGTTTTTTTCAGCGTATCTGATTTTGATGAAAATTAATTTGAGCAGTCGATGTTTTAGACCCAACTCATTTTTAAAATTCATACTCAGTTTTGGCTCATTAAGCGGTAGCACAAGTATCTCTGGTTGTATAAAAAGTGTGTCTATTTTCACTTAAGTTGTATATCATGATTCACCTTAACAGGTATACATCAATACAAGACATTGTCCAATGGGAAATCAAGATCCCCGGTAGTAGGGTTTCATTCTTATATAAAAGAAAACCCGATGGATTTGAATTTTTCAAGTGTGCTACCCAATCACCCTGTTATAATACCAAGCGTATTTTCGTGAGGCCAAATGAATTACTTTGTATATGTAATCACACTGAAGAGTGGCTTACAGAATACTTTAAACCAAGCTCAGCTTTAAACTGGACCGAAACAGTTATTAGCCTGTGCGGAGAAACCAGCGAAAAGCAACTTACTCTATCATTTTATAAACATCAAAACATAATCAGCTTGGAAGTTAGATTATGGGTGAGAAATAATGAAACAACCGTATTTGAACCTACATCATTTGGATTCTACATTTCAGGCCTAACGCAGCTGAAATATATGTTAGAGGTACGTAAGCGAATGTTAATGCAGCTGAAGAAGAAATATGTGTTATCTAATTACGTAACCGTAATTCATTACATGTTATACCAAAATACTACGCATTTAAGAAAACCCTGATCGATGATCCTACGCACATCATCGATCGATTCCTAAGTTCTATAGACGTACAAAAATTCATTTATCTACTTAGAAAACAATGGCAGGAAAGTATTTATGCAGATGACCCAGAATGTAAATATACTATGTAATATCTGAACGGGAAACTTTTTACGTAGTCGTAACTGAAGGTTTATTACAGAGACACGAACAACTATATCATCGATAATTGAATAAATGATTGGCATATTGCAATGATTTTAAAGAATTTTAAAGTATAAAATAGGCGAAAACATCATGTGTAAAATGTAAGTGGAAGTATTATATTTAATGTTAGCCTTATATATAATTCCATTGTAAATTATATTTAACACGTTTGTATATATTTAATGTTTTCCTATATATATAATATATATATATATATATATATATATATAATTATATATAATAATATATTATATATAATATATATATATATATATAATTATATATATATATAATATATATAAATACTGTAAGATAATGATTATTTAAATTTCTAAGTATATATAGTAAAGTTTTTATTAACCTTAATTTTTACTTTCTTAAATAAATATTTTACATGTATGTTAAGAGTTAAATAAACGAAACTTGGGCTCAGGATATGAAAAACATGTTTTTTCATACCTTAAACCAAAAAGCGATAAAATATATTCTCGACCAATCACATACGGAGGTCATATAGAGATAAGGATTTTACTCCGTCCATCCAAGAAGGGTAAACATTTCTTTCTTACTGATCAAAGGGATCTTACGATCAGCATGTTCAGGTTTGAAATTATATTTATAAAAATAATTAACATTGATTCTCGATTCTTGTATATACTGGAATTACCTTTTGACGTGGTATTAGCTTAAATCCGCATGTGATACAAAAAGGCTTATCCTAAATTTAGGCCTAAAATTTAGGCCTAAGTAGTTATTTCAACAGATTTTACAGAAAAAGGTCAGTTTTAAATATATTATATTTTGCCCTGGTATTAGGCCTAAATCGCCCCGGGGTACAAAAACGGATTATTCACTAAATTTTAGGGCTAAGTAGTTATTTCAACCAATTTACAGAGAGAGGTCAGTTTCGTATCTGTAACGACGTGCGGGTTGGTTTGTGTTTTCTGTCGTGATTGGATTGTCCAATGTTACTAGGATAATAATAAAGAAAATCAAATATTTAAAAAAACTTTGAAATATTTTAGTTAACATCGAGCGAAAAATATAAATGTAGTGAATATTGTATTTTAAATAAAAAACTTTAGAATGATTTTAATAAAATACATGTTATGTAGCAGAGAAGAATTTATTCTTTGTTTATTTTATACTTTTAGAAAATACAATGTCTGTAAAATATTTAGTCAAAAGACAAACGTGGCATAGCTTTGGTGTAGAGGGGTGCTAGGGGCTGACTTTACTGATTTTCTGATTTATGCTTTAAGGTATTCGTAAAATATATTGTTTTTAATTAAAAATTCATAAAATTTTACTAAAAGTTATTTTAAAAATTGATAGTTATAAATTTATAAACAAAAAGTATCAACAGTTTAATAATAATTCTTTGTTCAAAGATAATGAATGATTCTATTATAGAAAGTTTTAAGACAAACTTGGAAATATTTTAGTTATCATTTGAATGAGTAATATAAATGTAACGTGTTTAATTAAAACATAAAATGATTTTTAAGTAAATTATACGTTATATGATTAAGTGAATGTGCGTTGTGTGGGTTGTGTAGTGTGTGTGTTGTGTGTGTGTGGATGTGTAGTGAGTGTGCGTGTGTGTGGGGTGTGTAAGTGAGTGTGCGTTGGTAAGTAAATCTGTTGTGTGTAAGTAAATCTGTGGTGATGTAAGGTGAAATCGTGTAATGTGTGTTATAAGTAAATTCGTGTGTGCAGTGTAAGTAAATTCTGTGTGAGTGTAAGTAAATCTGTGTGTGTGTAAGTAAATCTTGTGTGTGTGTGATGTGGTGTGTGTGTGTGTGTGTGTGTGTTGTGTGTGTGTAAGTTAAATCTTGTGTGAGCCGTAAGTAAATCGGTGTTGTGAGTTGTAAGTAAATCTGTGTTAAGTAAATCTGTGTGTGTGTTGTATAAGTGTAAAAATTTAAGTGTCTATGGGAAAATGTAAGTGGCATAGTGAGGTGTTAAGTGTCATAGTGAATGTTGTATAAGTGTAAGTGTGTGGTGTGTGTGTGTGTGTGTGATGTGTGTGTGTGTGTTCTAAATATAATTAACAATATGCATGTTTTAATCCACACTAGGGTTAACAATGAATTTAAATAAAAAAAAAATAACAAAAATTAAAATAATAAAAATAAAATAAAAGAATAAAAAGAATAAAAATGAAAAAGTTATTAAAAAAATAAATAATAATAAAAGTAAAATAATAAAAAATAAAATAAAAAGAATAAAAAGATATAAAAATAAAAGAAATAGATAAATAAAGTAAAAAAGAAAAATAAAGATAAAGAATAAAAAATAAAAATAAAAAAGTATGTAAAACAAAATAAAATAATAATAAAGTAAAAAATAATTAAAAATTTAAAATTAAAAGAATAAAAAGAATAAAAATAAAAAGTATTAAACAAAATAAAAGAAACATTAATGTTAATAAAATATATGAGTTAAAAGCGTAAGCAGAAAGTTTAAAGCAGTTAAAGGCAGATAGTATAAGCAGTAAAAGCAGAGAGTTAAAGCAGTAAGCAGATAAGTTAAAGCAGTAAAAGCAGAGGGTTAAAGCAGTAAAAGCAGAAAACAAAAGCATACTAATCCCTAGGTAATGTTAGGTAATAACACCTCTTTTTGTTTACTGCTTTACTGCTTAAGGTATGTAATGTATTATTAACAGCAGTAAGCAGAAAGTTTAAAGCAGTAAAGCAGAAAGTTAAAAGCAGTAAAGCAGAAGTTAAAGCAGTAAAGCAGAAAGTTAAAGCAGTAAAGCAGAGAGTTAAAGCAGTAAAGCAGAATGTTAAAGCAGTAAAGCAGAGAGTTAAAGCAGTAAAGCAGAGAGTTAAAGCAGTAAAGCAGTAAAACAAAACATACTAATCCCTTAGGTGTTAGTAATGGGAGAGGGTATAATGTTTGTTACTGCTTTACTGCTTTAAAGGTATGTAATGTATGTGAGTTAAAGCAGTAAAGCAGAAAGTTAAAGCAGTAAAGCAGAAAGTTAAAGCAGTAAAGCAGAAAGTTAAAGCAGTAAAGCAGAAAGTTAAAGCAGTAAAGCAGAGAGTTAAAGCAGTAAAGCAGAATGTTAATAAATATATGTTTTAAATAATAGGTATGTAATGAGTTACAGTTTTAGGTTCGCGAAAATGTTTTTAATAAAAATGTTTAAGTATGAAATAAAAAATGAATGACTCATAGTATATATATTTTTCATTCGCGCGGGAATATTGCGCTTGATATCATATTTTTCATTCGTGCGGGGATATTGCGCCTGCGGGCGCACGCGGCGGGCGGGTAGGCGGAAATATTGCGCCTGCGGGCGCACTGCGGCGGGGCGGGGGCGCGGCGGGTCGCACCTGCGGTGCGGTGTTCGTCTGACTTTTCACGCGGAGGCGCATTGCGGCGCCCTGGTGTTCCAATTATGAACTTAGGGAAGACTTTAATATAACTCTGGTTTCTTTAATACGGATGGTAGAGTGAGCCATCAAAGATGAGTCATCAAAGATGAATCATCAATATAGGTGGTGTCAAAGATGTCTTCATCAAAGATGAGTCATCAAAGATGAACCTTCAAAGTTGAGGCATCAAAGTTGAGGCATTAATGCTGAGGCATCAAAGTGAGGCATCAAAGTTGAGGCATCAAAGTTGAGCATCAAAATATCGATGTGTTGAGTGTTAAAGTGTAAGTGGATCTGGTGTGATGGTGTGAATGATAAGTGTCTATGGTTTAATGTAAAGTGTCTATGGCAAGTGTAAGTGCTTATAAAGTGTCCTGGAGAATGTGTGAGTGTAAGTGTTATGAACTAGTGTAACGTGTCTATGGCGAGTCGTTAAGTACTTATAAGTGTAGAAAAAGGACTAACTCATAGTAGGAAGCATTCTAGCAGCTTGTAAATACACCATTTGAATCCTCATACCTTATTACCTAGGGGTAGACACCCAAATTAGGGCTATGGGGCTCAGGAAAGGCTAGAAAAGGCTTGAAAAAAGTTACACACATGGCACTATGTGGCACTCACCTTGCACTATGTGGCACTCACTTGCACTCATTGCACTCATCTTGCACTTCATTGGCACTCATGGCACTCCACCTGGCACATCCCTGGCACTCACCTGGCACTCATAGAATACTCAATAGAACACTAATAGAACATCCCTAGATACTTCTTTACGGTGGTTGGGGGAACATCTAGCCCATCAAGTTAGCGGTGGGTTCAAAATTGACCATGGTAATGAATAGGGCTCAAGGCTGAAAACTTCATGGTCAAAACAAGGTTTAAGACATCAAAGTTGTAGGGGCACGTGGAGGCTAGGTATAGGTGTACGCTAGTGAAGGTTGGGTGGGGCTAAGGTTGTAGTGAAGGCTAGGTGTAGGTTAGGTTAGGTTAGGTTTAGGTTAGGTATAAGATTAGGTTGGTTAGGTTAGGTTAGGTTAGGTTGGTTAGGTTAGGTTAGGTTAGGTTAGGTTAGGTTAGGTTAGGTTAGGTTAGGTTAGGCTAGGTTAGGTTAGGTTAGGTTAGGTTAGGTTAGGTTAGGTTAGGTTAGGTTAGGTTAGGTTAGGTTGGGTAGGTTAGGTTAGTTAGGTTGGTTAGGGTTAGGTATGTATGTGTGTGTGTGTGTGTGTGTGTGTGTGTGTGTGTGTGTGTGTGTGTGTGTGTGTGTGTGTGTGTGTAGGTGTGGCAGAAATATCAAAAAATAGGGCTAAGCCCGTAAAGGGTGGTCAAAAATTAACGTGGGTCAAAAATGACCCATGGCCGAAAAAATTAGGGGGGCGTAAAATAGGGGGGCACTACGTACAACGGTTGCTGACGCAACCGTTTGGCGCAACCCTTCTTCAGGGTTGCCAAAAATTAGGGTTGCCGAAAAAAATTAGGGTTGCCAAAAAATTAGGGTTGCCAAAAAATTAAGGTTGCCAAAAAATCCGGGTTCTCAAAAAATTAGGGTTACCAAAAAATTAGGGTTGCCAAAAAATTAGGGTTCTCAAAAAATTAGGCTTCTCAAAAAATTAGGGTTCTCAAAAAATCAGGGTTCTCAAAAAATCGACTTCCCCTAAAAGGACAAGGGCAGGTAAAAATTTGGGTTCTCAAAAAAATTTGGGTTCTCAAAAAATTTGGGTTCTCAAAAATTTGGGTTCTCAAAAAATTAGGGTCTCAAAAAATTGGGTTCTCAAAAAATTTGGGTTCTCAAAAAATTAGGGTTCTCAAAAAATTAGGGTTCTCAAAAAATTTGGGTTCTCAAAAAATTTGGGTTCTCAAAAAATTAGGGTTCTCAAAAAATTAGGGTTCTCAAAAAATTAAGGGTTCTCAAAAATTAGGGTTCTCAAAAATTAGGTTTCAAAAAATTAGGGTCTCAAAAAAAATTTACCGTTGGGCCCAAAAAGACCCATGGGAAGGAACCAAAAAGGCGTGGTCGAAAAAAGGTCAAGCCCAAAAGTAAAGGCCCAAAAAGGTCAAGGTCAGGTAAAAATAACTCGAGCTCAAAAAAGGTCGCGGTCAGAAAGGTCAAAAAAGGTCGCTGTCATTTTCGTCCGCGAATGACTCTCCTACTTACTCATATATATATATATATATATATATATTATATATATATAATATATATATTATATATAGTATATATATATATATATATATATATATATATATATATAATATTCTATTACTAATATATATATATATATATATATATATATATATATATTACTGTTGCACCAAATCCAAATTTTAGTCCGATACGATAAGAATACCGATACAAGTACTCGCAATTTTTTTAATACCGATAACGATACCGGCAAATTTTTGCCAATACCGATACCGATACTTTTATCCCTATAAATATGGCCTATATTATATATATATATATATATATATATATATATATATATATATATATATATATATATATATATATATATATATATATATATATATATATATTATATATATATATATATCATATAAAATATATAGTATTGTTTACAAAGATATATATATATATAAGTATATATATAATATATATATATATATATGGACTGATAATATTAATAAGTAATTAAATGCAAAGCCTGTACGCACAAGCATGTGTGCCTAAGATCCTGTACACCTGTGTATCTATGTACAATCCTTTAACATTATTTCAATGTATTACCAAGCCATCTCTTGTATAAAAGATTGTTAGAAAAGGCAACCCCAAAAAGGAAGGAGCCAGATTTGAATAGAAGATGCGAGGGCGTCTTAAACGCGCTCCTGATCAGAACTTGGCCTCGATAACGTGCCACTGGAAGAAGTGTTGCATACACTCCTTCCTTGTTACAAAATTACTAATAATGTATAAAACATACAATCAAAATTAACAATCATTTATTATTGTGTCATTGTCAACTAAATCATTGATGAAATATCTACTTGTGAAATTTCCATTATATTTGATATGTTTAATAAACTCAAAGAAACAATGCTATCTCATTTCAATCACAGATAAAATTAATTACATCTCATTAATCATTAGATTGCTAAGTTAATCTTAGCCCATATCTCTGGTGAATCCCTACGAGTGACCCTGAATTCAATCCAACCCCCTGATTTGGAGTCAAATACTGTGAAAAAAATTGACGGTGTAATCAAAAATGTGTTTGAAAGAAAAAAAAACTGTGCTTATGAAACTAAAATCAACTGTGCGCTTAATCAAACTGTGATTTTGTGTCTCTAAATAAACTGTGTAATAAAACGTGTGTGAAAATCAAATTTTATGTTAACTTGAAGAGTAAAATTCTGTGCTAAGAAATTAAAAAAATGCTAAGTCGTTACATAAAAATGAGCGCCAGCAGAAGCAAAAATTCCTAAACTGCCACAAACAGACAAATCAAAATACCCAAAGCGTCTTAACGCTTTCAAAGTACACAACGACCTTCAACAATTTCCTAAACAAACATTCCTTGTCCAAGAAGCTAAACATGGCGGGAAAGAAACTTAAGCCTTGCCTAAAAATCAAACGGAAAAGTGCCACCTTTCAAAAAAGAGAGAGAAACAACAAATCCCCCAACGGCAGAAGCAGCCAACCTTCCCCCTCAAAGAAGGCAACGCCTTCCAACCCAGCGACTCAAACGCAAGCGCGCCAAACTCAATTAAAGCTTGTGTGTCCAATCCATACCAACGTCTTCAACTCAGGAAACTTGAAGAAATAGACCACTTAATTTCGAACATCTCGGTGCTTGCGAAAGTACCGGAATAAATAAAAGTAACAAAATTGTGGAATCAAATAATTTTTGTATAACGTTAATTTAAAAATAATAATATCATAGTATTGAAAATAATTGTATAAATAATAAATAATAATAATAATAATAATAATAATAATAATAATAATAATAATAATAATAATAATAATAATAATAATAATAATAATAATAATAATAATAATAATAATAATAATCAAGACAGTGAAAATAATAATCATAATACCAGTACTACTATTAATGAAAATGAAAATAATACTAGTAATAGAAATGTGAACAAAAATAATGAACATATAAATAAAGTTTTTGGTAAATAAAAAGTTCTTAAATAAAAATATTGTAAAGGAATTGCATGATCCTCCCCAAAATAAAAAAAATGAGATTTTACCGCTAAAAATCAGTGGTATTATGATGAGTAAAAATATTCCAATCAATAAAAATGTTCTATGAAATAATACTTATGTCAAAGAAAGGTTTTGAAACTGATTATTCAAAATGGGTTGGTAATATATTTAATAAAAATGTATCAATGATTGTGAAGTCTCAGCATGCAGACTATATTTTCTCATGATATTTCTTTAAATAGCTTGCCCATCCTAACGTTACGATCGGTTAATTAAATAAATTTTTAAATGTTTAAAATGATACGATGGCGCAAAATTGAGAAAGTAGGCAACTCGAAGATCCCCTACCGTATTATTTTAAAGTTTCAGAGCTCACCGAGTGCTCACGCACTCAAGAATTAAGCCTGAAACGAGAGTTTCGGGATGGGGGAAGATTTTAGATGTCGAGCTTTCAAAAATTTGAAAATATCTAAAAATTTACGTTAATGCGAAAATAAATGATTTTATAGTGTCTGTCAAATCCAACGCATTGATGGATATTGGTTTATATATGATATCCTGTGATAATTTCTTTAATATTTCAAATGATAATATAGTGGATAGTTGAAGGTGAGAAAACGATTTAAACAAAACTTTCGATCATAGTTTGAAAGATCAGAAACAGATGGCGTTTTGCGCCACGATTTGTCTGACGATGCTGTGAGAGAGAGTCGAGTTTAAGATGGTTTCACACCAAAAGCTATCTACCGACGTTGCCAACATTTGAAATAAATAGCATTCCATCATAAGAATTAACAAATTAAAAATATTTCTTTGCCCTTGATCAATATCATCTTTATAAAAATTTACATTTTTTTCTTTGTTGAGTAATTTGTGTTTGATGAAATAAAAATATGCTTTATTTGATAACATTGGAAAATTTATAAGTTCAGAACGGAGATCATAATGGTACCGTATCTGACGATCATAATGAAATTAAAGAGTATATTAATATTTTATTAAGCATTAATGAACTTTTATAAAGAAAAATAAAATTTTAATATAGATTTAATAACAAAGGTATAGAATTTATTCAACAATGGTATCAAATTTTCTAACGACCATAACATCTTGTATGTTTAAAATTTAAAATATGTTTGCATGTTAAATGTAAGTAAACTCCTTCCCATTTCAGAACTTTCGACCTTATAGCCTCTCGCCTTTTTTCTATAATGAATAAAATAAAAAGATACACAAAGCGTTCAAAATCCGACTTTGTCGCCATGGTAACGACAGCAGATACAAGATGCCCAAAAACAAAAAAGCTGCCATAAGAAAAAAAAGAAGATTGAAAATAAATAGACCAAATAAACAAATAGCTGCATTGATGGAAAAATATAAATGAATATAATTTTTTATTGACTTTCACCATTGAAGGAAATTTGAAAACAGGATGAGTTGATTCTTTAATTTATTTGAGATATAGCAATTAAGAAGTTCAGTTCCCAGAAAGGTTTTGCCGACGAAAAGAATGAAAGAAAAGAACAAATTATTTTGTGTTTGGAAATCCGGAAGATGAACAAAGTCATAAAAATGAGAAACTCAAAACGGAATAGTAAATTAGAGGAAAATTGAAAAATATTGGAAGTGGAAACTTTGACGACGAATACTTGTATTTATAAAAAAAAAAAAGGTCATTGTTGTATTAGTCTCATAATTAAATTTTTCGCCTATTACTATCATAGTGTTCTGGTCTTCCTTTATCTTTTCCTTGTGCATGTGCTCTCATTATCTTATCAGAAGGTTTGGGTGAAAGAAATATCTGTGAAAACATAAACAAAGGTGTCACCTGTGTTTATGAGGCAGATATTGATTTTCGTCTCCAGGATCTACCAATGTGGACTGATAACATCAAAAAGTAATTAACTACAAAGCCTGTACGCACAAGCATGTGTGCCAAAGATCCTGTACACCTGTGTATCTATGTACAATCCTTTAACATTATTTCAATGTATTATCAAGCCATCTCTTATATAAAAGATTGTTAGAAAAGGCAACCCCAAAAAGGGAGGAGCCAGATTTGAATAGAAGATGCGAAAGGGCGTCTAAACGCGCCTCTGATCAGGGACTTGGCCCTCGATAACGTGCCAGGGGAAGAAGTGTTGCATACACTCCTTCCTTGTTACAAAATTACTAATAATGTATAAAACATACAATCAAAATTAACAATCATTTATTATTATAGTGCCATTGTCAAACTAATCATTGTGAAATATCTACTTGTGAAATTTCCATTATTTTGATCTGTTTAATAAACTCAAAGAAACAATGCTATCTCATTTCAATCACAAGATATAATTAATTACATCTTCATTATCATTGATTGCTAAGTTAACTTAGCCCAATATATATATATATATAATATAATTATATAATATATATATACTAATATATATATTATATAATTATAATATATTATATATATATATATATAATATATTATATATTATATATATATTAATATAATATATATAAATTACTGCAATTAAAAACCGCAGTTCAATTTTGTATAGATAAAATAACATCTTGAATGATTCTTCACTTACCAGGAATTAGTCCCGGGCCTCGCGAACGTTATGCCAAGCGTGTTACCACCT